>ML825036.1:20999-43207 GCA_009831015.1 Picea engelmannii | reverse complement strand
ATATATATATATATATGAGTTGGCTAAACATTTTATCTTTGGGTGTTTTTGGCCGGAATCCTAAGATTTAAATCTCCATAAAATCTCTATTTTTTGTTGTTTAAATTGTATTTGTGAATGCATAAATGGATTCAAGTGCTGAAAAACTCCTAGGGCACTCCCATTATAGCCACTCAAATATTTAGATCCCCATTCCTCAGAACGTTTAGACTACTCGTCTCTCTCTATCTTTCTCTATCTCTCTCTCTATATAATGGTTAATTATGAATTTACTAGTAAAAGTCCTACATTGTTTTTAATAATAATAATTTAATTTTAAAGATGTATAAAATCTTTTTGTTTGTAGTATAGTAACATGATTCCTATACAAATATAATACAAATTTAATTTAGTACAAAAACGTAATCAAAAATTACAATATGACTAAATAATTTCATAAATGCAAAAACATATATTTTTCACATTTTAAAATTTTTTAAAATATAAATAAAATCTTTTAGAATTTTAAAGTAATATTGACGATATTCATTATAAAAAAAACTTGAAACTTATCTCAAATTTGAAGCATAACATATGATACAACAACTTCACACAGACACACCCATGCACAATGTGATCATCCTCATACCTTTGAGAGTGTCTTATGAGAATTAAGAATGTAAAAAATAAATAGAATTGGTGTGTTTTTGTGTATCCATTCTTTACTTTATCTTACTATGCAAAATCATTATTGCTTATGTCATTTGAGTTTATATGTATTTATATGAAAAAACATATAGTTAAAGAATCTCAAATATAGTTATCTTGTGATAATAAAGTTACAAATAATATGAGTTATGATTAGTTGCATATATATTAACAATTAATGAATAGTTGAATTGTGAAATGTTAAACTACATCATGATAATTAACTATTTTAGTTAAAATTAGACTATTATTTTAATAAATAAATTTTAATGAAAAGTGTTAAACTATAGCATGAGCATATACCATGGTGGTATCTTAAGTTTCAACATTTAAATATATTTAAATACATAAAGTAACATTTTGTTAATCTTTAAGAGTTTTAATTTGTAAATATATTTAAGTATTTAGTTAACTTCATTATACCCATATTATGTTAAATATTCATAGAATTTTAAACCCTTGGTGAATTTTGGTACATCAAATGCCAATACTGTTGAATCTTGCTATTATGGTTTGTGGGACAAGGGACCCCCTAGGTGGAGCAATTTGACTGCTTAATTTATGAAGGTGTACATACCTTACTTGAGAATCATACACACTAGCTAGATGTTGTGATTATTAGGATGGTTTTAGATCTCTTATCTCTTTTCAAGATCCCCAAATGAAAGAAGTGGTATTGGATCTTATGAAAGAGTAGGACCTGCTATTTAAATTTGTAGATTTATAATTATGTAAGGAGTTTGAAACGTCCAAAGTTTCAAGTGGATACTCCACCCATCATCAAGAATTGTTGAAGCAAGTATAATTGAAAAGAGTGTTGTAGATAAGCTTAAATAAGGAGAAAAATAAAAACATGAAAAACACGAGGTGAAAAAATAACCCTTATAACTATAATGAGAATATATCTATTCTCAATTGATGATAAGGTATTCAAAGGATAAAATAATATATAAAAGATTAAATAATAATTAAAAGGATAAAAATTAATAATTATTAAAGGTTGCCTTAGAGAATAATTTGAATTTTGATAATAATTAAATATTTTTTATAATCATTTTTTTTTTTTTTATAAAAAATAATTTAGGAAGGACTTGAAATTAAAATAATTAGAGGATTAAAGAGGAGGTTAATTAATTAAGAAATGAAAAAAGGAATAAGGTGAGAATATATCCCTCAGCAATTAATCACATGGTATTGAAAGGATAAATTAATAGTTAAAAGATAAAATAATAATTAAAAGGATAAAAATAATAATTATTAAAGGTGTATGGGAGAATAATTTTGATAATAATTAAAAATTATTTATAGAAGTAATTTAGAAAGGATTTGAAATTAAAATGATTAGAGGATTAACAAAGGGGGTTAATTAATTAATAATGGATTAAGAAGTTTAGGCTTAAAATAGTGAAAAAGGTGAAAAAATAGGGGAACATACAACAAAGAATTAATAAGATAAGAGATAAAAAAAATTTAGCCAGGAGGATTACAGGAGGTAAGAAAAAAATGGGGGCTTAAAGGAGAAAGAAAGCAAATTAGGTTTAATGTTTAAGGCAATGAATACTAGGCTTCTAGGATTGGTTGAGTTTATGCCCTTCGTCTCATTTAAAGTTATTGGGATGCTTTTCAATTTCCAAGGCTTCTCAAATAACACAAGATGAGTAATAGGGTGCTAAGGCTAGGAATTTGGTTTGGTCAAAACAAATCAAGTGTTTAGATTTGAAAGAGTGTTCAACAAGTATTGATTTAGAGATGTGATTGTGGGTGGTATCAGTAATGTGTTCTCTGAGATGGGGTTTGAAGGTTCTGCTAGTCTGGCCAATGTATGATTTTCCACAGGATCAAGGAATTTGGTAAACTCTCGGGCCAAGCATTGGATCAAATTTATCCTTGGAAAGTCTAAAAGATTGCTTTAGGCTTTTAAAGGGTTTGAAAACAATTTTGATATTCTTTTTAGCCAAAATTTTGGATATGTGATCGGTAGTGCCTTGGATATAGGGAAGAGAGACAAGAGCTAGGGGCGAGGAAGAAGAGAAAGAGGTATTTGATTTGGGCTTATGGGTTGAGTGGAAAGCTTTGGATATTTGAGAGCTAGAGTAACCATTGGATAAGGGCCTTGGTTATGTGGACTTTTTCTTTCTCGAGGAATTGGGGGTCAGAGATACAAATGGCTTGAGTAACCAGAGTTTTAAGCACAAACGATTTTTGGGTTGGGTGGTGATGGGATTGGGCATGAAGGTACTCGTTAGTATGATTCTTTTTTTGATAAACCTAGTGGGTGAGGGAATCATTAGGGAGGCGAGAGATGAGAACATGCAAAAATGGAAGAGAATTGTTCTTTTCCTTTTCCATAGTAAATCAAATGTGGAGGGAGATGTTGTTTAGATGGTTGAATAAGGATGTTAATGAGGATTGGCCATGATACCAAACAACAAAACCTTGTCATCAACGAATATGAGCCAACATTTAGGTTTGAGATGAAAGTTGTTTAAGGATAAGTTCTCGAAATCTTCCATGAAAATGTTGGCTAACACGAGGGATAAGGATGACCCCATGGTTGTACCTTTGGTTTGTTCATAGCAAGTTCCCTTGAAGGTGAAGAAGGTAGAGGTCAGGAAAATTTCAATAAGATTGAGGGTTTTCCGGTCCACCAACTTGGATATGAGTTCTAGGGCTTCCAGGACAAGAAATTTGGTAAATAAGGAGACAACATCAAAACTAATCATAAAGTGTTGGTCATCGAGGTGAAGATATTGTGTTTTTTGAATAAAATCATAGGAGTCTTTGATGAAGGAGGAATTTTTTCCCATAAAGGACTTAAGTTTTTCAACTAGAAAGTGGGCAAGGGCATGCATGGGAGCACCTACAGAACTTACTATAGGTCTGAGGGGGAGGTATTTTTTGTGGATTTTAGGTTGTCCATAAATTTTGGGGGTTGTTGGGTTGAGAGGAATAAGATGCCTTTGAATGATCGGGTCCAGGGAGGAAGCTACAAAAACACATTCAAAATTACAAGTGCCAAAATGGCTACAAAAACACATTCAAAATTACAATAGCTTGAAAGCTTCAAGACTTCTGCTAACTTGCAGTTTTCCTACCACTACTTCCCTCTGTATTGCAACACTCTTCTATTTGGGCGTACCAAACATCTATTAAACTCAAAATGATTTCTAGGGTTTCCCCTGGCTACTCGTCTACTCTAAAATTCATCCTATGCTATCTTAGTCCAGTCACATTCCAGAGCCTTAGTGGAAACTCCTGCTCTGTTTACAATTTCCAAAATGTGCCTTAAAGGGTAATTCCAACACTGGTTCAAGTGTGCCTCAAAAATAATTTATGATGTTGAGTTAAGGTGGATTTCAAATATCTGTTGTAACTGTCAACGTTGAGGTTCTAGAAGTATCCTCATGTGCTGGGTGGTCCTGCTTCTGCGCGCTTGCCAACGATGCTCCTGCATCATACTCCCCTTGACAAAAATTCATGGACTCCTATCCATGAGCTCCTGCACCGATTTTCCCTACTTCTAGATAGAAAATTCATTTTCCCAACTGGCATCTTCTATTGGGTGCCCCTTCCACTTGACCAAATATTCAAAATAGGTCTTCCTCCTGGTCTTCTTGCCAATCCTTTGATCAACAATTTTCTCCATCTGTGGTTTTTCTGCCACAGGTATTTGTTTCTCCCATTGAATCTTTCCTTGATCTCTTGATCCTTCTGTGTCATCTTTCCTGTAAGGATACAGGTCTGAAACATTGAATATGGGTGAAATGCCCACACCATCTGGCAACTCAATCTCATAGGCATTCACATCAAACTTCCTTAAGATCTTATAGGGTCCTATCTTCTTCATCTTCAATTTGTTATATGTTCCCTTAGGGAACCTTTCCTTCCTGAGATGTGCCAAAACCCGATCTCCTACTTCAAATTGAAGTTCCCTACGATGTTGATCAGCTTTGTGCTTGTATTTTTGGTTAGAACTCTGCAACTGTTCTCTGATCTGGCTATGGAGTTTCTTCATTTTAGCAGCAAAATCTTCTTCTCCAGCCCTTCTGATCTCACCCTGTTCTAAGTCTCTCAACTCAAACACTCCCCTGGGTTGCATTCCATATAGTATTTGGAATGGGCTCTTTCCAGTGCTCCTGTTTGGCGAGTCATTGTATGCAAATTCTGCTTGTGGCAAAATCTGATCCCACTGACTATGATGCTCAGTGACTAAACTCCTTAATAAATTTCCCAAACTTGTGTTTACTACCTCAGTCTGTCCATATGTATGAGGGTGATAAGTTGAGCTGAAGGATAATTCTATCCCCATCTTCTTCCACAACGTCCTCCAAAAGTGACCAACAAATTATGTGTCTCTGTCCGAGACAATGCTCTTCGGTAGGCCGTGAAGTCTCACAACTTCCTTGAAAAATAGATTTGCAACATGCGTTGTGTCACTGGTTTTCTGGCATGGGATGAAATGTGCCATCTTTGAAAACCTATCCACTACCACAAATATGCAATCAAATCCCCTTTGCGTTCTCGGCAATCCCAACACAAAATCCATGCTTATTGCATCCCAATGCCTCTCTGGTATTGGCAATGGATGATACAATCCAGTGTTCTGTCTTTTCCCCTTTGCGTGTTGGCAGATTCTGCATCTGTTCACAAATTTTATCACTTCTGTCCTCATACCTGGCCAATAGTATGAACTGCTCAACTGTGCAAACGTTTTATCATGGCCAAAATGTCCAACCAATCCTCCTCTATTCTTCTCCTTCAGAAGATTGTCCCTCATTGAGCATCTTGGTATGCACAACTGATTTCCTCTAAACAACAATCCTTCCTGAACCATGTATTATGTCCATTGATTTCTATCTCTCATCACAGGGTTTGTACATGCTTCATATGCCTCCTTGAAGTCTGTATCGTCACAATACATATCTTTTAGGTGTTCAAAGCCCAATGTCTTCACCTGAAATTCCTACAGAATTAAACATCTCCTGCTTAATGCATCAACCACCTTGTTAGCATTCCCAACAATATGTTTTATGAAAAAAGTAAGATTTTGCATAAATTCAACCCATTTTGCATGCCTCTAATTCAATTTTCCCTGTCTGGTTATGAATTATAAAGCTTGGTTATCGCTATACAAGACAAATTCTCGTGGGACAAGATAATGCCTCCATTTCTTCAAGGCTTGAATTATGGCATAAAACTCCTTGTCATATGTGGGGTATTTCCTCTTAGTCTCATTCAACTTTTCACTGAAATAGGCAACAGGTCTGTTATCCTGACTCAAAACTGCTCCTATTGCAACTCCACTTGCATCACATCTTACCTGGAATGTCTTTTCAAAATTTGGCAAGACCAAAATTGGTCGTTCTGTTATCTTCTCCTTCAGTATATTGAAGCTCCTTTCGACCTCCTCTATCCATTTGAATGACTTGTGCCTTTTCTTAACTGTATCCATCATTGGTGCACAAATCCCACTGAAGTCTCTAATGCACTTCCTATAAAAACTCGCCAATCCATGGAAGCTCCTTACCTTGAACATGCTCCTTGGTGACGACCATTCTATGATCGCTTTCACCTTCTTTGGATCCATCTTTAGTTCATTCGAAGAGATCACAAAACCCAAATAAATGAGTTATGTTTTCATGAAAGAGAACTTCTTCAGATTTATCAACAACTTCTCCTGCTGTAGCCTCCTCATCACTAACGTTAGGTGCCTCAAATGCTCCTCTTTAGTCCTACTAAAGATCAGTATATCGTCCAGATATACAACCACAAATTTGCCAATGAAGTCTTTCAGAATTTCCTTCATCAGCCTCATAAAAGTGCTCAAGGCATTCATTAAGACAAATGGCATAACCAACCACTCATATAGACCTTCGTTTGTCTTAAAGGTTGTTTTCCATTCATCACCTTCTCTCATCCTGATCTAGTGATATCCACTTTTTAGATATATCTTAGAAAAGAAATTTGCTCCACTTAAGCAATCCATTAAATCATCCATTCTTGGTAAAGGAAATATGTACCTGATGGTGATCTTGTTGATGGCTCTCGAGTCTGTGCACATTCTCCATCCTCCATCTTTCTTTGGGCTCAACAAAGTTGGTACTGCGCATGGGCTCAAACTCTCTCTGACCAAACCCTTGTCTAGCAACTCTTGGACTTGGCTCTTCACTTCCTCATTCTCTTGAGGTGTCAATCTGTATGATGCTTTGTTCGACAGAGTTTCTCCTGGTATCAAGTTGATATGATGATTGATACTCTTGATGGGTGGCAATGAGTTTGGAAGCTCATCCACCACTATATCAGCGAAATTACCTAACAGTTCCTGAACTTCTTTGGGCAAATCATCCATCAATGTACTCGTAAGGATAACTCTGGGTTTCCTCACTACATCAAACTACATCTCCTGTTCTTCCTTGAATTCCTTCAGTAGTTCCTTCCCACTCATGAGAAGTATGTTTGTGTTGGCCTCCTCTTTCCCTTTCTTCTCCTCTATTGGCAACAACATGTGTGTTCTACCATTCTTCTCCAATGTGTATGTATTTTTTCTTCCATCGTGAATGGAATTTCTGTCAAACTGCCACGGTCTTCCCAACAGAATATGGCATACGTCCATGGGAATTACATCACATAGGATTTCATCTCTATAGCCTCCTATCTTAATTTCAACCGGGCATTGTTTAGTAATCATTACCTGGTGTCCTTTTTGCAACCATGAGACCTTGTATGGATTTGGATGTGCAGTTGTCTTCAGCTCCAATTTCTCCACCATCTATGTGGATACTAGGTTGTTAGTGCTCCCACTGTCAATGATCACCTTGCATACTTTTTACTTAGTCTTGCAAGCTGTCTTGAAGAGACTGTTTCTCTACATTGGATTCTCAATTTTTGCCTCTGGTTTTAAGAGAATTTTTCTCAACATCAAGGATGCTCCATCCTCTGCTCCCTCTGCCTCAACATCTCTTTGTTGTGCTTCTGAAATGTGAGATTCTCCTCCTTCCTTCTTCTTCTCGGGGCATTCCCAAGACATGTGCCCTGTCTTTCCACAGACATAACATCTTACTCCTCCTCTACCTCTTCCTCTAGAAGAGTTCCTTCCACCATCCTGTCTTCCTCAGGAACTTCCTCCTCATTCCGAGTGATTGTGTGGTTTCTCAGCCTCATCCTTAGACTTGTGCACTCTGTCATGGGTAACTCCCTCATTTTCGGTTGGAGCTAGGCTCTTACCTCTTCCTCGTTGGTTTTGCTTTCTGACCAGCTTTTCCTTTGCTTTCAGCGCAAACTGATAAGCATCCTCCATGGTCCTGACTGACATCATGCTGAGTTCGTCCTAGATTTCATATTTCAAGCCATTTATGTATCTAGCGACTCTTTCTTCACCTCTCTCCCTTTGTCCAGTTCTGATATTCACCCGGTAGAACTCCTCGGTGTACTCCTTAACTATCATCCCTTTATGTAGTTTCCTGAACATGTTGATCTGATAGTCCTTGGGTATGAACTTATCCTTCAGCTTGGCTACCATTCTGTCCCAACTCTTTATCCTCTGCTTTCCTTTACTTCTCCTCTCAGTTTGCAGTTAGTCCCACCACAATGCTGCATGCCCTTTTAGCGTGGTGACTGCTTGTTTTACCTTCTTCTCCTCATCAACATATTCATAGTCAAAGTGTTTGTCCATGGATCTTTTCCAATCTAACAGTTCTTCATCATTTAGATTTCCCTCATAAATGGGAACCTCTATCTTAGATCTGCCTCCCAACCTGGCAACTGCTCTCGACAAATGTTCTTCTGTAGCTTCTTGAACCTCAACCTCTTCACTTTCTTCATCACTAACATCTCCGATGTCAGGTGCTCTTCTCTACGCTGCTTCCATTATTTCCAATCTGGCACGAAGTTCTCGCATCTCCCTCTCTATAACACAGTTGGCTAAAGGTGCCTCTCCTCGTCTCCTTGGTGGCATCGTGTTGACCGCTTGTCACACACATAGAGTACAACTCCGAGTTCTCTTTCTCTTTCTCTTTCGTCTAAAGTCTACAAATGAAGAATAATCTTGCTCTGATACCACTTGGTGCAGACCCCCTATCTCTCCTAAGGGCTGCGTGACCTCCCGGTTAGGATCTTTGACTCTGGATCTGAAAAATAACTCTCCTGGTTCTGGATTGGAACCTTTAACACCAAATCCACAGGCCCTTGTCTATGTTTTACCCATGTAAACCACCACTATGTGCGAGTCCCCTCTCCACGTGACCGCATGCATGACCATAGACATAACCCAAATGCGTGTCGTGTTTTGTCACTTCGGGGTTTCCAAAGCAACGATTCCCCAGGCTTCTCCAAGTCCCGAACTCTGATATCGCGATGATGTGAGATCTATGGCTATGGTCTCCCCTTGGCCGACGGTTGCGATCACTTCGACGTTTCGCGTTTCGTGACTTCTCTCTTAACAAAGTTTGTTCGCTCCTCCTCCCGGTCGCCGAAATCGCGAAATGTTGCCTCGTTGCAGATCGATGGCTCTAAGCCTCCTAAGATCTGATGGTCCTGATCTTGTCGGGATTTCTTGGATCGAGAGTCCCGAGTTGTTGTCCCTTTGTACTCTCGATTGCCGAAATGTCGATGGCGCTGATCTAACGGTCCAGATCCTTTCTCGATCTGACGATCACAATCGATATTGCAATTTCACGTATTGCGACTTTGGATTGTAGTCTCCTCTGCTCTCCTTCTCAGCTTCTCGATTCCCGATTTCACGAAATGGACCAATGGTCCAGATTTACCTGGGATCAACGGCTTCTATCCCTCCCGAGCTTTTAGTTTCTCAGACTTAGGAGATTTTATAAGTCCCCGAAGGTTTCGACCTTCGCTCCTCCTAGGAAATGGGGTTCCTGGACCTCGATAACACTTATCTGAAGTGTTATTCCTCCTGAGCTTTGCCTTATGTAGACTTCGATTTCCCGCGCACTCCTTGTGTCTAAGGGATCTCAATAACTCAGATCCAAGGGATTTCTCACAGAGAAGTTCCTCGCCCGATCTCCTAACATTCCTCTTTGGCTCGATGCACACCTTGCAGAGCTTCAAACGAAGAGAAACAATTGAAACTGAAAAACTAACATTCTCAGTTCCATTCTCCCCTATGGAGATTCATTCACTTGCTCATAAAAAAAGAGAAATGACAAGAAAATGCAAACAATGTTCACACACCATACAGTTGGATCAAATTTCCCTTTGTTATATTCACAAGTGCCAAAATGGCTACAAAAACACATTCAAAATTACAATAGCTTGAAAGCTTCAAGACTTCCGCTAACTTGCAGTTTTCCTACCACTACTTCCCTCTGTATTGCAACAGTCTTCTATCTGGGCATACCAAAATTCTGTTAAACTCAAAAAGATTTCTATGGTTTCCCCTGGCTACTCGTCTACTCTAAAATTCATCCTACGCTATCTTAGTCCAGTCACATTCCAGAGTCGTAGTGGAAACTCCTCCTCTGTTTGCGATTTCCAAAATGTGCCTCAAAGGGTAATTCTGACACTGGTTCAAGCGTGCCTCAAAAATAATTTACGGTGCTGAGTTAAGGCAGATTTCAAATATCTGCTATAACTGTTAGTGTTGAGGTTCTAGAAGAATCCTCATGTGTTGGGTGGTCCTGCTTCTGCGTGCTTGCCATCGATGCTCCTGCATCATTAGGTTAGGCTTAGGAGGTTTTACAAGGTAGAGGATTCTTTCACAATCTTACTTAATTTTCTTAGCTTCATGTGGGGGGAGGTGATGCGTTATAGATTCAATCGAGCTAATAATATCTAGTCCGAGGATTAAGAACTTTCGCCACTTCCTTTCCAGGGTGAGGACCAATGTGCAAATTTAGTACCTACTAGAGAAGATAGAAAAATCCTTAATGCAATTGAGTAAACTACGGGGACAGAGTAAAAACCAAATTTAGATGAGGATTCAAATAAAACCCTTGTGAAAGTGTTAAGGCAACTCCAATGGTGGCGAGCCTCTCGGCTCCTATTCAAAGAGAGTGAAAATATTAAGTAAAAGTAGAAGGTCACCAAAAATTTAGTATGCTTGATCTTTTGCTTTCACCTCCTGATGCTTGTACTAAGGGACAAGTAAATGAAGGATTTGAATGATGGGATTTTGACCCAAACAAATCAAATGTTATTTTTAAATCTAACATGTTTTTATGATTTTTTATTTATTTAATTATGCTTATTGAACATGTTTTAGTTTATAATAGAACATAGTCAATGATTTTTATTAGAAGGGACATCCTTGGGGATGTGAATACTCACATTTTGATTAATGCAAATATTGGCACATCTTTGTAAGTATCATTTTTTCTCCATACACCCCATTATAAACTTTTGGGATTTTAACTCCCTTGGTGTATACTCTAACTTCTTATTCTTATGAAATTGCAAGATTTTTTTTTTTTGGAAAAAAGATGTGATTATGTGTAATGTGAATCCTTATAATAATTAAGATTTTTTTTTATTATAGTTGATTTATTTTTTTGGAAAAAAGATGTGATTATGTGTAATGTGAATCCTTATAATAATTAAAATTTTTCTTATTATTAGTCCTTGTCGGAAGGCCTGAGACTATAACAATGAGTTCATCATTGACTTGATATTAGTTTAGGGTTGGCTTTAAATTTTTTTAGAAATTATAATGTGTAACTTAGTAAGTTTGTATTCATATATTTAATATATATATATATATATATTTGTTACAATTTTATTGGCTCATAGGTTTGAAGTGTTATTGCCAACATTACTTCTTCCCATGCTTTAAATAATGTTTAAAACACTTCTTCCAACTACCACCCTTAACTGCTATACTTTTCCATAAGATTTGAACTAATCAATCCTGTCTACGTTTCCAAAATCACATGGCTTGCGCAGATAAGAATCTGACTTATGGGCTCGAGCTGTGTGCAGACTTTGGATCTGAAGGTTTATCTTGTTCTCATCCGATTGGATCTGAAGGTTCCCGACACTACCAGGCGATGGCCCATTCCCAAGCCCTCCATCTCTCTTCGCAATTTTAAGCAGCTGTATGTTCAGGATTCCATCGAGGAAGATGAAGCCGAAGGCATGGGCGATAATGGCTGTGCCAAGGAAGAAGATAAGTGCCCTTCCGATCCCAAAATCAACGAAATGCAAAGATCGCGGCAACGATTAGTTTGGTGAAAACGCAAACGCCACTCATACACTTCACGCACACTTTTCGAATCTGTGATGGTATTCAAGCTCCACCAGGTTCTGGTAGCGTTTCATGGTATAAATTCTTACGAAGTCCCCCAGGTTTGTCCCATGTTGTACAAGCGTGCAGTGGTTGACTTGTATTTAATAAGAGAACGAGGGAAATTTAAACGAATTTACTTGAATATGAGGGGATCGGGGTTCGAAACCCTGGAAAACTTCGATCATCAAAGCTATGCCGAATTTGCTGGCAACTTGGTGGAGTTCGTTTGAAGTCGTAGACTGTGGAGTTATTAATTTAATTTGCTGGATTATTGGTTAAATTTCGTGCCGAAGTTCGAAGGAGGAAGAATTGCCCTGTTGTCTGCTGCGGGATTCAAGTAAATTTATTGAAGACTTGCGTGATTTCAGTTCCGATATGGCGATCGAAGAAACAATGGATCTGGAAGAAACGCTGTTGCCATCCCTTAATCCTTCCCGTCCCCAACCGAACTTTGATTGGTACTGTAAATACAAATTTCGCACACTGTAGTTTGAATTTGCAGAGTTTTGTTCACTGATGTCTGATCTTTTCTTTTGTGAATAATAACTAAAAATATAGTTTGATTTTTCTGAATTTTTTTATGTATTGGTCTATTTTGTTTTGGGTTGCATAAATTAAAAATGTCGTTTGATTTTGCAGAATTTGTTGTATATTAGGCTAATCTCTTTTTAATTTTTCATTTCTATAATAACAAAAAATGTAGTTTGAATTTGCAGAAATTTGTCATCTACTGGTACTTTTTATAATTTAAATATAGTTTGAATTTGCAGAAAATTGTTATTTACTACTCTGGTCTTTTTTATCTATACAATTGCGGAAAAGAGAGCAAGAATGCACTGATTACGATAAGGAAATCAAATGCCCTAAGACCACAACAAGTCACCAGCCAGATGCTTTGGCTCAGATGTATTGTGATGATTCAGTTATCCCTAAAAATACTAGAGATCCAAAAAGGGCCTTGGATTGACCCGGACCCCAGGATTCAGGCTCTGTGCAAGAGGAGAAGCTTCCAGAGGCTACTAAGCCCATTCAAGAGGTAGCTAACTATGTTTTATTTTCATTGTTTAATTGTTGGAATCGCTGCAAGAAACATGCTCCGGAGGGAATTCCAAGGGCTTTCACGTAATGCCGTCATCTCCTATTAAGGATTTTTGGCTCAGATCCTGATAAGGTTGACTTTACTGTTTAGCACATATCCTTGTTTTGTAGGCTTTCACAACACTGATTTCAAATTTTCTTGTTCAAAAGATCTCAATGTTAATATTGTTGCAATGTTTGTTGTTGTTATTATTCCCACAACAACTAATTACTATTCCTGAAATTCAGAATCATGAGTGGTTTTTAAAGAATTTACCTGCAAATTTGTGGACCTTGACGTCGATAGCAGTGGGGAGTTCCTATGTGCTTTGTAATATTATTATGTTTTAAGGGTTTTGCAGTTGCCTCCATTGCAGCACGATAACAATATTATCGTGGTTTTTTTTCTGAGACTTCACTTCTGCCAGGCCCTAACTCAATTATGGAGGCATAGTAGAAAATTATCACATCTTAAGTGCGCTAGAGATGTGCTCCAGCTTAGATTAGATATACATTGCAATCTGATCATTGCTATGAATTTCTAGATCCTGGGCTTTTCAGATTTCAATAATCCAATCTGTTAATGGTCCTCAAGTTCTTACAATCAGCGCTGCTTGCTATAGACTTATACATGAAGGTTGGGAAGAGTTTAGTCTCTTTTTAATTGGATAGAAATTATGTTCAGGATGTTCTGGAAATGTTGGGAATTACTACTGAACTCTATTATTTATATTCTCAATTCATGTCAAATCTCGGTATTAGTTAGTTTGTGCATTTTTTATTTGGAGGGAGTGATGCAATGCATCCATGAACAACAAAGAAAAGGGTTCTCATTATGTAGACAAAGTCCCTACTAATTGCAGAACTGTCTAAATCTTCACGCATTCCATCTAATTATTTTCTTTCAAGGAAGATTAATGATCAACGTGTCTAACACTAGTGTAATGTTTATGGCATGGAACTTTGGAATGTGTCTCTACTAATGGCTATATTCATTGGGCCTGCAAACCTTGTTTTAAATCCAAAGCATTGCTTCAGTTAGTTCCATAATTTGCCTGACATGCTGTCATTATATTGGCTGCTTTATATTTGCTAAATTGCTCCATGGTCTTTATGGGTTATAGTTATACGTATTCCTGAATGCAAGTAGATGTTTTGCTAACGAATGCTTCTTGGCACATTCAAGTGTACATTTGGTTAATATGCTAATAATTTTATTACAAATGGATTGGTTTTATAACGCAAAATTTGAGCCAGATCAACCATTCAGCTTACGGTTCATTATACATTTTGAATAAAAAACAACCCTCAATTATTATCTTTTCAAAAAAAATATTCATTACTTGTGCATTTAGTTATATTTTCATTGTTCAGCACGTGTTTCCCAACTAACTCGGCAGGGACTGCGTTGCCATGCAACCCTTGTTATAGTTGTATAGTATAGTATAGGCCAGGATAGATATGGTCCTCGACACCCTTCAATTTACAAGATTTTATGTCAGTCTATCCGTTATACGTTGTATACTTGTAGGGTGTATTGTCTTGTGTACGAGTTAGGCTATAACATCGGCATGACACGTTGATGCAAGGGGTATTGTCATGCTGACATTATAATGCCTATACATGTCAACATATAGCTATGTCACAGTGGCTTAATAGATACATGTTCAATTGTATGGAGAACAAAATTTGTCATCCTCCATATATTATTATGTTGAGATTTCCTCTTTTCCAATAAAAGAAGTTGGAAAGATTTTCAAATGCATCGCGAAAGTGTAAATCACATTCATAATTTTTTTCTTATTTTGATGTGATGGAGAGAACAAGTTAAATTAGGTTTCAAATAAAATATTTATTTTAATGAAGGAAAACTGTATAAAATGTTTATATATAGTTTGAGTGGGTTTAATGGTTAAGAACATGTGTTTCCTCCTAAAAGGTCACAAGTTTAAATCTAAATAGGGTAGGGTACTACTTCCGTAGATTTTACCAGTCAAATCGTTGGGCGGAGGGGGTCGTCCCTTGTCCCACAAACAAGGGGGTCTCATAAACCAATTTGGTGTCTGGCTTGGCCGCGACCTTAATATTATACACCTTCTAAGCCGATATCCGACGATGTATATGCGACCTTAATCCTTGTCCCACAAACAAGGGGTTCTCATAAACCAATTTGGTGTCTGGCTTGGTCGTGACCTTAATATTATACACCTTCTAAACCGATATCCGACGATGTATATGTGACCTTAATCCTTGTCCCACAAACAAGGGGGTCTCATAAACCAATTTGATGTCTGGCTTGACCGTGACCTTAATATTATACACCTTCTAAACCGATATCCAACAATGTATATGCGACCTTAATCCTTGTCCAACAAACAAGGGGGTCTCATAAACCAATTTGGTGTCTTAGCCATGACTTTAATATTATACACCTTCTAAACCGATATCCGACAATGTATATACGACCTTAATATTGTACACCTTCTAAACCGATATCCGACAATGTATATACAACCTTAATATTATACACCTTCTAAACTGATATCCGACAATGTATATACAACCTTAATTACGCCGAAAGGCGTACACCTATTAACAATGGGCAAATTTAATAGGGGTTTAGTGCTTAATAAGTTTTCTATGGACATGATTAAATATGGCTGGAATATTCTTAGTAGTCACACAAAATAAATGGCTGTGATTTCAATCATTAACTTCCTCGCTATTATAAAGACATCCGTTTATGTGTTTACTTTTTTACATTTACCAAATCATATTTAAAAATTACTTTGATAGCTAACTGATTGCCAAATAAGTGATTAACAAAAAATAAAATATTAACACCAGATAAATGAAGCTCAACTGTTTATTTGTTAATCAATAATAAAATTTAATATATTCTTTTAAAGATTCTTTTCATCTTATCAACCTTTCGGCGTTGATCAGCCACAATTATGTGGCTGTGCTAGTATTATACACCTTCTAAACCAATATCCAACAATATATATATGACCTTAATATTATACACCTTCTAAATCGATATTCAACAATGTATATGCACCCTGCCGTAACATTAAATGCCACTATAGAGGTGCTTAGACCTTGCCTATATTTTGCCTAGAGAGAAGAACGATTTATTAAAACAATAATATTTTACCATTTAAAAATAAAATCGAAGATCTAGTGTTCTCTTTCCAAAATAGAAATTGGAAATATCCTCAATTTCTTTTTCTGGTTGCTTTTTGCCAAGTCTTATGGAATATATATATTCCACAAGCGGGCCCTGGGAGATGCAGAGGTGGGACCCACACGTGTCCGTGACGACCACAACACACGACCGGTAAACCTCGACGCGGTAAACGGTATGTGGGAGTCGGGACGTGAACACACGCTTGCCTGTCGACGACGGGCTGCCAACTTGGCCATTAGCAAAAGTGTGACCAAAAGTCAAAGCTGCCCACGATGACACGTGGCAGGCAGCGAATCACCTTCCCCAGCCGGAGCTTCCGGACGACCGGGAAAAGGGCAGCTTACGGCAGGCATCATGTTGTTTCTTGAAATCATTTACAGCTTTGGCGGCTTTTTTAACCGGCCAAAATTGTCTGCTAAATTATAAATGCGCATGGATTACAGTGATGGAGATAGGTAAGGTCCGGACAAATCAGTCCCACGTGGCGCGCACTCATTGTCCGTTCTATTGTTAGAATCCCAATCTCTGTCGAAAAGGTCACGGGATCGAGTGATGGTAGATCCAATTATAATAACAGGTGAGAAAATGAAAAACAGTTTAAAAAGCACGGGAAAAGAAAGAAAGTATTTTTAATGTTCACGATGTTAAAAATAGTTTATGGGACAAATTGTTTTTCCATCTGGCTTTTGAATTCGACCATTTTCCTGTGAAGTTTTACAATAACCGCTCCCAACTTCTCGACAAACTCTTTCTGAATAGATTACAATAACCGCTCCCAGCTTCTCGACAAACTCTTTCTGAATAGATTATCCCAAGAACTAGCTGCGAAAATACCTGCATAATTTTCCCTGTTGTCTCTTAAGGCTTTACATTCTAATATGAAATGTTTTTCTATTTCCACTTTTCTGGAAGAGCACAAAATACATGTTCTTTCCTCCCACATTTTTTTTGGCCTTTTCCAGCGCCCTGTTTCACAATGGAGTTGATGAGAATTAGTCCTTAATTGAGCAATAAGAATTTTAGATCTCCAAGAAATATTGGCTCCTATGTACGCCTTTTGTTGATGGTTATGAGTGGGATTAAACTCTTCAATGTAGTACTTCTTCTTTCTCCCTAGCTCTTTCTCCCAAGTATGTTTGTGGAACTTACCCATAACAAAAGTTTTTATCTGCTCACTGTTTGTAGGACACATGCTCAAACAAATGCCCCATTTACTAAACCATTTGTTATTTTGCCGCATCCAAGTCTTCTTTCTTTTGCACAATCTGTCACTAAACACAACCTTAGGCCATCTACCCTCTTCCATTTGCTCAATTTTTTTCAAATACCTTATGACTCGCACCATAGCAATTGCTTCAATAAGAGCAACCCCTGTTTCACTTAACATGATAGCATAAGGGACTGCACTTTTAATTTTGAATTTGTTTGTGATCAAACGCTTCTGAATTTTCTCAATTTGTTTCCACTACATCTCAGTTGTGTTGCTGACCCACAATTCACAACCGTAGAGAATCACCAGAATCACTAGAAGCCCAAAAAGAGTTAGAGTGGTTTTCCAGTCCCACAACTCTGCCTCTCTACACCTGTTTTGAAAAGCATAAAATGCTTTCCAACCCCCTAGAGTTCTTTTCTTTCTACAACCATCCCAACTTAAATTTCTGTTAAAGTCAATTCCGAGGTATTTGTAGTCTGCAACTTCTTCCAGAATGTTGTCTTCAAAGTAGAATTCATGTTGGTTATGCTTTCTTTGGTTAGAGAAAACCACTACATTCGTTTTACTAATATTGACTTGCATCCCCACCGTTCTACAAAAAAGATCAAGGGAACATAAGTGCTCTTGCAAACCACGAGCCGATTTAGCAATCAATATAAGGTCATCTGCGTACAAAAGAAACCTTATAACGAACTTGCCCAAATGGATACCGTCACCCCCTTGCGAATTTAGCCACTCTTCAAGCTTATCAATATATAACCCAAAAAAGGTAGGAGACAATGGGTAACCTTGCTTGACCCCGATATCACTTCTAAAACTTTCAGAAATGCCTGCTGAAGTTCTAATTTTGAATTTCACCTCTTCATACATCCTATGCACAACTGCTCTCAAATGCCTGGGAACCCCGAGTTCCTCCATTCTGCCCCAAAACTTATCCCTAAGAACCATGTCAAAGGCTTTTCTGAAATCCACAAAGCAACAAAAAACTTCTTCCTTTTTTTCCCAAACTTTTTCAATGATGTGCCTTAAAGTTATGCAATGATCAACTGTGGAGTGTTTAGGTCTAAAACTTGTTTGCCCTTTAGCACATTTATCTCTTTCTTATGCCCACTTGCTGATTTTATTTTCTAACATGCTGCCAAATAACTTTGCAAACAAGGGGTTTATCATTATGGTTCTATAATTGTCGGGATTATTGACGTCACCACTCTTGAAAAGAGGTATTTCCATACTAGTTGTCCAATTTGTGGGGAACCCTTGTTGTATGATGTTGTTGAAATTTTT
Organism: Picea engelmannii; assembly: GCA_009831015.1. Classification (NCBI taxonomy): domain Eukaryota; kingdom Viridiplantae; phylum Streptophyta; class Pinopsida; order Pinales; family Pinaceae; genus Picea; species Picea engelmannii. The sequence goes on along the minus strand of ML825036.1, from coordinate 24,517 downwards.
TGTGATGTGAGGTGGAAGAATTTTTAAGCCCCACTTTAGATACTCTGCTTGGAGTTCAACCAAGTCTTTTGCTTTTCCAGCGCCCAACCTCTTGATACCCATCTCTACCTCTTGCACCGTGAAGAGTTTTGTGTCTGTGTTGACCAAGGGAGGAGGGTCAACCTTGGGATCCTGCTCATACAGTTGTCTTGCATAGTCGAACCATTTAGAAGCTGTAATGTTGTTTTCAGTTTGCACCTTTTTCGGTTGGAGCTCCTTCCAGAATAGTTTGGGGTTATTTTTCCCAAGGAATATTAGTTCTTCTCTCCTTAAAACCATGAAATCAACGGTTTTCTTTCTTACTATCTGCTTGTAAGCTTTGAGCTTTATGTTATCCTTGACTGATTCCTTCCACCTTCTCCTTGCCTTTTTGCATTCCTCGTCAAACCAAGCATTAACCGTAAAACATTTTGTTTCATACCTCTTAATTTTTGCTCTTTTGCACTCAACAAGTGCTCTTTGAATTAAATGTGTTAATCCGTGACTATGAAGGCCAAGAAATGAGATTTCCTCCTTCTCGAAGAGCCTCTCTAACGTTTTTTTGAAGGTATTACAATTCTCTGGAGTGAAAAGAATTCAGCCATTTGGAGGATTTTGTTGGACACACTGAGTTTTTGACCCTAATTGCTTATTTCCAGTCCAAGAGAAACTTAAATATATTGGCTTGTGATCTGATTTTAAGTCCCAAATTTGATCTCCAATCAACACTTCCTTCATTTTCCCACACAAACTATGCGAGCAAATTGCATAATCTACTACACTTGCTCCATTGTAAGTATTGCAAGTGAAATTATTGGACTTTTCCCATCTAGTCAAATCATTACAAATGACTAAATCGAAAGCCCCACATAGCATAAACAATTGTTCTCCAAAGAGATTGCAGCCTTTATCCTCTGAAATTCGTTCCCACTGATGATTACTCTCTTCTGTAAGCCAGATAGGGTCACAGCCTTCTTTGCAACAAAGAATGCTAGCTTGTTCACCTGCAATTTTAGCATTGAAATCCCCCACTATAAGGACTTCACCTAGTTGAGAATATATTGCAATATCTGTTTTTAGGGTTGCAAAGGGATCTTTGTGGTCAAGCCCTCTACTTTTGTAGATTTTTGAAACTTGCAACGCAAAATAGCATGTTGCAATTCTGATGTGATTTCCATTTTCTGATATTTTAAGCCAGACAAATTGCTTATTTGGGTCTTCTTTTTCTAGCTGAATGAAACGACCTTCTTTTTCTCTAACTAATACCATGATACCCCCGTGCTCTTTGCCATTCTCTGCTGCCTTGTTCCACACTGCTATCTTCCAATACCCTTCAAACAAAGGTGTCTTGCACCCTTCATGCTCATGTATTTCTATGAGACAAATTATGTCTCTATCTTCCGCAATAAGCTCTAATCCAGGTCCTCATCTCCATGGGTAACCCCTGTAGTTCCAACAAACTAATCTTAAGAAAACTTGGGTATGACATGATTGCTATTTGTTTTGACATGCAAGACTCACAGTTGAATCTTTGTCCCTTCTTGCCCATACTAATCTTGCTTCCTCATTTCTTGTTGAAGAGTTTGTTGCCTCTTCTTTTTTTATCATTTTGCTGCCTTGTTTTGGAAGGAGGTCCAAATTGCGCTATCACAACTGTACCTTTATAAATCCATGCTCTTTTCCCCTCATCTCTTGCTGCCCTAACTTTTGTCATTTCGTCCCTCCTTTCCTCTTGTTGTCTTACAGTTAAGTCTTCTTCTAGAAAAAAATGAGAACCCCTCAAGAATTGCTTCCTGCTTAGAATGACATCTTTATCACGCAAGTTGGGCATGATGATTTTTATGGGCCTGACTCTCTCACCGGTAGGCTTACCTACTCTCCATGCTTGACATATTTGTCCTTGCCATTGGAGCTTGTCTTTCAAGAATTCTCTTGCAAGGTCAAGAGTACATTCATTTTTCCCATAATCTTTAACCCCCTTAATAATTATACTTGTTGCTCTATCTTGTCCTTCCTTGCTTTCTCTATCTTGCATGTTGTCCACCTGAATGTTTGTTTCTCCTTCCCTCTTAGCGGAATTGCTAATAACTTGAGCCCAGGTTTTGGAGAGTTTTGCGGAATCTCCTTTCCTCTCTTCTCTTGATGTCTCTTCATTGTTGTTTATTTGGGCAACTACTTTCCCCTTATCCTGGGATGGTTTCGCATTCATCACCTCTATATTCTCCACTGCAAATTTCTTCATGTTTTGCACTTCCGCTTTCATGCGTTGCCATTCTGTTTTCCCTATTTGGAGAGCTTCGTGTAGCAATGACACTTGCTCCTTTAAAACTTTGTTGCTTGCTGCTAAAGCCTGATTTTCAGTTGTTATTATATGGATTTTACAATCTCTTTCCAGCTCTTTAGCTTCTACTACTTCCAACCTCTCTTTTACCTTTAACAGTTCTTTCACATAAAGATCAGACACCAAATAAAATCCCCATAGAGAGACACCAGGGAATAGGGAAAAACACCAAATGAAAACGAAAGGCCCAGCCGCGAGCCATGGCGGAGTGGAGGTCAAGAGATCGATTCTCATGGGTGGCAAGAGAGTGCGCCCCAGCACGCCTGTTCCAAGCTGAAAGATTTACAACAATCCCTTCTATCGCAATCAAAAAAGCCAACGACCATTCCCCCGAAGAACAGCAATATCGACGGCGCTTCTCATGGACTCCGCGCGGAATCTGGCGGCTACGCTTTGGGAACTAACACGACAATGCCCAACCAACCACATTTTTCAAATCTGCGGCAATAAGTTCCAATATTTGCAGGTATTTTATTTCAATCTTCCGCCTTTCTTTAAAGAACCCAAATTTTGATGAAGGTGGGAATCTCTTCTTTTCATGTTTTGTATCGTGGGCTTGATAATGGCCATTAGCCTCTTTCTCGTGGCCTCGCTGGGCCGATAATATTATATGGCAGAGTTGCCTAGCAGGCTATTTGTTTTCTTTTTGGTTGGGTAATGTTAAAATTACGTGTATTTTTTGGGATTTACACTCGCTTCGTATTCTGGAAACCGATCTGGCATTGTCACCTTATATGTCGTAATGGAGTCTTAACAGCCAAGAATTTTAACGTCGCTTACGGGAATTGAGTACTCGCGGTGAAAGCTTTAAGTGTCGTGTTGCAGAGGATTGGTATTAATTTGTATTTATCAGACGAAGATTGTCGATGTGTATATATGGAGTTCTGGTAATAGGGGTAGATTGGATCCATTCTGAAGAATAGGGGAAAACGGTATTATGACAGGAGGATGAAGACGAATAAGCGCGGTTGATCACTGTGTGGTTTCGCTGCCCGTAATCGAAGTTGCTTTGGGGCACTTAAGTTTCTTAATTCTATTGATTCTTGCCTTCATTTAATTTCGTATGGACGGTTATTTTTGTAAAATTCAATTGCTGTTGTAATGGAAATTGCCTTAGCATAAAATAATTGTATGTGGCTTCTTGTTATATTGAAATCTG
>ML825036.1:0-17017 GCA_009831015.1 Picea engelmannii | reverse complement strand
ATATATATATATATATATATATATATATATATATATATATATATAATTTAATATTAAAAAACAATAATTTAATAGAAATAAATAATTAATTAAAATTACAATCAATTTAAATTACAATCAATTTAAATTACAATCAATTTCAATTTCAATTATAAAAAAACCCAAATTATATCTAAATTTTTTAAATTTCAATTATAAAAAAACCCAAATTATATCTAAATTTTTATAAAGGTTAGTACATTTATTTTAAAATACAATAGACAGTTTTACAACGAAACTTTCTCAATGTTGGTACATTTATTTTACAGTACAAATCCACACACATTTATACAATGAAACTATGCAATTTTAAGAATGGACAAGTTAAAATACGATACGACTAAAGCAAGTAAGAGAGACCTCGTTGTACCAAACTTCAAATTTGGGTTAGAATAATAAGGAAAGCATTTGACATTCCCTCAAGAGAAGGGAGCCAACACTCGCATGTGCATTGTTAAGGGAAGGCAAACCAAAGTTTATATTAGCTAAAAAGATTAGAAAAAGAGATGGTTTTGGGAAAACAAGAGGAAAACTAACACTGGTGCATTGTTAAGGGAAGGCAAACCAAAGTTTATATTAGCTAAAAAGATTAGAAAAAGAGATGGTTTTGGGAAAACAAGAGGAAAACTAACACTATCTGGTGCATTGTTAAAGGAAGGAAAATCAAAGTTTATATTAGATAAAAAGATTAGAAAAATAGATGGTTTTGGGCAAACAAGAGGGAAAATTGGATAATTGGTTATGCCCCATTTGATTTTGAAAGACGTGGCATTCAATTTCATGTTATGAATACTTGTGAAATTAGAATTCATGTTCACAAACACATTGTCCTTTTTATCTTGACAACCATAGAGTTTATTGTGATCTTATCTCAATTGTGTTGTTGCAGGAATTGTAATAGACATTTCCATTTGATTTTGATAGAAGTGACATTCAATTTCATGTTATGAATGTTTTTCAAATTAGAATTCATGTTAACAAACACATTGTGCTTTTTATCTTGACAACTATAGAGTTTATTGTGATCTTATCTCAATTGTGTTGTTGCAAGAATTGTAATACACATTTCCATTTGATTTTGATAGAAGTGGCATTTAATTTCATGTTATGAATGCTTGTGAAATTAGAATTCATGTTCACAAACACATTGTGCTTTTTATCTTGACAACCATAGCGTTTATTGTGATCTTATCTCAATTGTGTTGTTGTTGGAATTGTAATAAACATTTTATGCATTAGAGTTGAATGCATAGGGCATTGAAGTATACATGGATATCAAAGTTAATAAATGAGAGATGTAATTGTTCTTTTCAAGCAAAGTTTAGACCTCTATGTTTGATCTCTAAAATACCTTGAATATCCTAATAAACAATTTGTCATAACAAACCTATTTGATGTGTTAGGCTATGTTGATTTTTACAAGTATATGATATGTTATGCACATATTTAATGTTCAATATATTGTCAGTGTATTGTTCCTATGTTTAATACACTTCAATTTTATTGAGGTTAAGCTCTATTATGCATAAATTAATGTGTGCTTCAATATTCAAAAATTGAGAAAGGATTCCATATAATGATTTAAACATTGCGATGGGAATAGAGACTACAACAAACACATTATTTAAAACACAAATTTATCTTAGAAAAACCTTTGAGGGAAAACTTCAATGATAAATAATTGTTCCTTGCTCTTATTATCTTTGGGATTACAAAGCAAATTACCAAGAAAGTTAATTCTTTATGTAGTATGGACTAACTAAACATTGTTCCTTGCAACATGCGTATACAATATCACTCTTCTTTCTTTGCTATGTGCTTTTAGTTAACTCTCTATGTAGTATGGACTAACTAAACATTGTGTCCTGCAACATACTTATATAATATCACCCTTATTTCTTTGTTATGTGCTTTTTCCTCATTTCTTGCTTTACCATGGAACCAAAAACCCAAAAGGATAACTTCTCCTCTTCCAACTAGGGTTTTAACTATCCTTCTTATCCATTGAAGTAAGGGTTTTGGATCCTCTAGAATCTTCTTAAAAAGTCATACATTAGTAGCTCCACATGTGTGAGTAACTATAGTGTACTTTTATAGAAAATAAAGATAATTTAAGAGCAATGATTGAAGAAATTAATAAAATAGCAAGAAATAAAAGAGACATAACCAGAATTCAACTTCCAAAAGGTGATAAATGTTCACTAGCCTCTTCGAAGGGGAAACCTCCTAATGAGAAACACTCTAATTGATGCAATTCACTAACCTAAAGCAATTCTAACGCCTACAGGACTATGTTCTGCCTCCAGAGTGCACAACAGAACTCACACGCAACAAACAATTCATTTACTGTTGTCAAGACGAAGAATTCAATTACAACCACAAGAACACAAACAAGCTATGAATCCTTGCTTTTATTATTGATTTTAGAATGCCTCTTATTACAATGAAATCGAGGAATCCATCCTTCTCACCAGACTAGAATTGATGCATTATGGTGTTCTTCTGCAGATTGTATCGTCTCTTCTCAACCGCGTTCTTGGTGGTTGTCTCAGTTGGTTCCAATCAACCTGAGGGAAACCTTCCTTCTTTTGTATCGAAAATCAACCCTTACATATTCCTTTCCCCTTCTTTTTATGTTGTTTCTATCAGCTGATTTGTTTCCTCTTCTGTTGAAAAAATGAATAGTCACACATATTCGTTGCCCAGACGTTTTCCAATTTAGTTTTGTTTCCTCTTCCCTCACCAATGATTCCCACTTGGCATTTAATCTTCATGAGCTATGTGAAATGAGTTTGGAATCAACACATTAAGTTGCATCATTAGGTTTCGAGTGCAAATCCTGGAGCGTGGAGTCGCAACATTGGAGTTGCAGCACCAATCCTGTGGCGTGGAGTTGTAGCATAGGAGTTACACCACCAATTATGTAGCATGGATTTGTAGCGAGTTGCAGAACTATCAATTTTCAATCAAGGAGTAATGACACGAGTTGTCGAGTAAAGTTTCACCCATCCTTATTCATCCTAAATTAACTTGTATAGAATTTGAAATTTTTGTGGGTGATGCAGATTGACCATAACCAAAGATGCTCATGCATCAGACACCATTGGTATGAAAAACATGATCTCCCAACTCATGTGGTTGTTGCTCCATAGGATGAAGAGTTTTTCAAGCGCCTTAGTTCTTCTTCGGAAACCCACGATGCATCCTCAGATCCTCTATTTCTCCATTTGACCAAATATTCTAGATATTCCTTGTTGCAAGTTTTTCTACCCATCCTTGTGGCCAAAATTTATTCCACTTCCTCAACTCGCTTGACTGGTATTTTCACCCATTCATCTAGAGTACTTTAATCATCATCATTTTCTCCTTCATGGAATTCATACAGATCAACAACATTGAATGTTGGAGATATATCGAACTTGTTCGGAAGTTCCAAATGATAAGAATTATTGAAAATTTTCTTCAAGATTCTACATGGTCTTATCTTTTTATACTTAAGTTTGTTATAAGTACCTATGGGAGATTGTTCCTTTCTTAAGTGAGCCATGACTAACTCACCTTTCTTAAACATTTTCTATCTTCGCTGCAAGTTTGTCCTATGTTTATACTTGTTATTGCTTTCATGTAGTTTATGCTTCACCTGCTCGTGCAATTCTTGCATAATGTCTGCAAAATCACTGGCTTTAGCACTCCTTTTATCTCCTAGATCCGGCAAATCAGCCAAATATACCACCCCTTTTGGTGACCTTCCATAAACAATTTGGAATGGGCTTTTTCCTATAGCTTTTTTCACTGAATCGTTGTAATCGAATTCATCTTGTACCAAAACTGAATCCTACTGGCAAGGATTTTCACCACTCAAAATTCTCAATAAGTTTCCTAAACTTCGGTCCACCACCTTGGTTTGCCCATCTATATGTGGATGATAGGATGAACTGTATAACAACTTAGAACCAAACCTTTTCCAAAGTGTCCTCCAAAAGTGACCAAGAAATCCCATGTCTCCGTCTGGAGTAATACTCCTCAGTAGTCCATGTAACTGTATGATGCAGGAGCATCGCTCCACCTCAGCAAGCGTTAACTATTCAACACATCAAAACACGTTCAAGAAGGGGGAGAGGCGCTAGCCCTCTCATTTTTCCCCGAATTTGAAATTTTAAATGTAATTTAAATGCAATTAAATGTTGTAAGGCTTGAGCAGAGCCGAGTCATTGCCTTTGTAAAGGTTGTAGATAGAGTCACATTTAATGGATGCATGTAGGTTGATCTAGATCTGATTTAGACTAGATTTTCATATAATGTAATAAGCCTCAGTAGATAGGCATTGTAATGGTGATTAGACATCACTAAGTGTAGTTGGAGGGAAAGCTCGATGAGCCCCTCTTTTATAAATCATTGTAGTGTATGCCCAGGGGAGGCTGCTGAAAGTTGATAGAAAATCATTGTAAGCCAAGGAAATAAGAGTCGAGACTCTGTTGTAGTCTGAACCTGCATATATTGTAATTGAAATTCATGTTAATACAAAGAGAGAAGTTTTTCATGTGTAAGATTATGTGTGTGTTTTGTGTATGTTTATGAATGTTGTCAATGTGTATTCAAATGCTATAGATGTATGAATAGGTTCCATCTGCAGGGTTAATATATAATTCACTATCTGTCTGTTAGTTTTTTGGGTTATTCTGGGTTCTTTTAGGATAAGTGCAAGGAGTGCACAATAGAGTATTGATAACTCTGTGAGCCAGTGCAAGGAGTGTGCATCTGAAGTTCAAATCGAATTCAGAGGAGAACATGCCAAGAAGGCACACCAGAATAGTTTACAGAATCAAGAAGGCCCTCAAGGTTACTAAACACCTTGGAGGAGAAACTGTATAGAGAAGGCACAAAAGAAAGAGTTGTTGAACACTCTGTAGAGCTCTTCCAGGTGGGAATTGAGCAGGTGCAAGTGTGCACAAGAGAATTCTCTTTGAGTTCGGAGAGAAGAGTGTCAAGGAGAAGAAACCACAGAGTTGTTGAATGCTCTGTAAGCTCAAAAAGGAGTGATTTGAGCAGGTGCAAAGAGTGCATAGAACCAACAAGTTCTAAAGTGTTGGAGGAATTCGAGGAAAACCAGAGTTATTGAACACTCTGAGGAAGCTCTGCAAGGAGTGCATTGAGTGATCGCAAGGAGTGCGTGAGAACTCTGTTTTGAGTTTGACAAGATTGCTAAGTGAAGACAGACCAGAGTTATTGAATACTCTGAGGAACATATCTGCAAGTGTGCATTGAGAGAACACAAGGATTGTGTTAGTGAGCCTAAAAGAGGCCAGGATACAGAAGGAAGACCTTTGCAAGGTGTGGATCATGCCAACACTTGGACTAGTGTTGAGAAAGTCTGAAGATTCATACAGGTGCAAGGAGTGCACCAGAAGTGGAGTGTCTCAACTCTTCATAATCTCAGGAGGACGAGCATTAAGTGCCTTGGGGGGGGGGAAGAATTCCTTTGGAGGAAGAAGAGGGTCGAGTCCCTTAGAAATCAAAGCAACTGCAAGGCTCGGGAAAGATAGTGCAAGTGTGTGCACTAATCCGACACAACGAGTGGAGGAAAAGGACCTTTACAGGTTCAAATTGTGAAGATAGTGCAGGTTCGCACTGAAGAGAGCGCAAGGTGTGCGTCGGAGATGAACTTGCTTCAAGTTCGAAAGCTCAAAAGGAGGAGAAAAGTCGAGACACAAGTAGTTGGGCTCTCGGGAGGACTAAAGGCCGCAACCTTTGAATATTTTCCATTATTCCCAATCTGGGATAAAGTGGTAAAGTCCAGGAGGGAGGAGTTGTGACAACCGCCAGATCATCTATGAGGAGAGATATAGACAGTTGAATTCTACATCCGGACATGAGGAGGAGCACGCCCAGTAAGAGAGAAAATCCCAACCATTGGATTTGAGTGTGAAGGATTGACACCCATTGGATCCAGGTAAACTGCACAAGATTTAAACCCCTTTTAAAGTTCACAGGAGAGAAAACTCGTGAAGTCCCGAAGTCCTGAAGTGGATCGAGACCGTCCATCGTCCAGGGGGACAAGTGGCAGAAGATCTTAAATTCCAGAGTAGAGGCACTCCAGAGGATTTGAAGTGTCGAGCTTCAAAAATCCTCGAACTTTCCCAAAGTAGCAGAGAATATCTCAGTCGTCCGTCAGTCGAAGACACATGGTGAGAGATCCTGCATTTTGGAGGAGCGAGTACAAAAGGGTGGAGAACTCCCAAAGGCTGAAGTAGATTTGGGTTGTTGATCCTACGGGGAAATGTGTCATCAGATCCTGCACTCTAGAGCATAAGTACTCCGAAATAATTGAGGGGTGGAGGTGCGAAGACTTCCGAAGGCCAGAGTCACAAATTCATCCAGGTCATCCATTGGAAAGGGATGTGTGGCAGAAGATCTACCAATCTGGAGAAAAGCCACTCCAGGAGAAAGTGGAGTTGGTGGAGAAAGAACTCTCGAAGGTCGAAGGCCGAAGTTCACTTGGACCGTTGGGTCCAGGAAGGACACGTGGCATAGATCCACATGCTTCGAGAGAAGAGTGCTTCGGAGGAAAGCGAGTGTGGTGAAGCCCAAAACTCCCAAAGGATGAATTGTCGGAGTCAATTGTGGTCATCAATATGAGGAGGACATGAGGCGTCATATCGTGGAATCTGGAAATGTGCACTCCAGAGGAAAAGCTGAGGGGGAAGTTGATCCGGATTTATGTAGGAACACAATGAAATAAAGAAATACACATAAACGCAGAGATGCAGCGGAAATAAGACTTCATTTCATTAATAACAAAAGACTGAAATATGCTTATAGACAGAATGTAAATAAACTAGCTAAGGCGTTGGTAGCTTATCTCTGAGAAGAGATGTGGCTGCTACTCGCATCCGTGAGAAGATGGTTACAATGAGGCTCTAGAGGCCTTTTTACAATAGACGAGAATTCCAAAAGTCATATACATCCAAAAACCTAACCTTAGGAGATGAAGCGCCAAAAGTCATGTGGGCCCCGTTTGGGTAAGTTAGTACATCAACTTCCCGGGGTCGTAACTTTTGCATACGATCTCCGTTTTAGGAGTGTGATAGCTCGTTGGAAAGGTATCATCGAGGAGATTCATTTTGGGGCCTCAATATTCATTTGGCTATCATTGAGAACCTTGATCTCAAAAAACCTTCATTTAGGCCCTCAAAATGGCCCCGGAAGTTAAAACCTGCTAAAAATAGTAAATTGCCAAAATTGCCAGAAAACTATTTTGAGCCAGTCGGAAAAGGTGGGTGGCCACCGATATCCACCTGGATCAGAAGTATAGTTATTGACCAAAAGTCTTCCGAAGCTCCAAAGGTAAGAGCCCATCCTAGTTGTCAGTTGCTTGGACACGTGGCGTCATGTATGTCACTTCGGAGGTCGTACACTCTGGAGGAAAGTAAAATTGGGTGGCATGAAAACTTTCGAAGGCTAGAGCGTCAGAGTCCATCCAAGTCATCCATCGGAATCAGACAGGTGTCAGCAGACCATGTACTTCAAAGGTTTGTCACTTCGGAGGATTCGCGTGGCAATTGTTTGGAATTACCCAAAGCGTCGGAGCCCGAAGTTACCATGGGCTGTTGATTTTGAAGGAGAACATGGACCATTGATTTGAAAGGGGACACATGGAGAGAGGAGATTCACTTTGGAGAAAAGTTACTACAGAAGAAGTGAAGAGCGAAGACATGAAAACTCTTGAAGGTCGGAGCACCGGATTTCATTTGAGTCGTCCATTGGAAAAGGACGCATGGTGGAAGATCTGTCACTCTGGAGGTTTGATACTCCAGAAGAAGGGGAAGCAGCGGAGTGTTGACTGCAAGTCGCCCAAATTTTAACAAAGGGCACATCTTAACCATTGATCGAGGTGAGCACATGGTGCTCGATTCGTAGCTCCGGGTAAAAGTCGCTCCAGGGAAAAAGGATTTTGGAACACTAGGAAATCCTGAAGGCCGAAGTCCCGAACTGAATCACAATCATTGGTTGTTGGAGAAGCGTGGTTCATAGATCTAGTTCAGGCGATTTTGTCAGTCTAGAGTTTGAGAAAAAAGGAGTCAGTTTCTCTCGAAATCACCGAAGTCGCGAAGGAGGTTATCCATGAGTCACAACCCGAGGTCACACGAAGAAAGAGGGGCCTAGAAAAAGGAGCTAGTGCATGTTATTCAATTTTGTTTTTAAAGGGAACAGGGGCTTAGAAGGAGCCCGCGGGTTTCATAGAACATGCGCCTTAGGAAGAAAGGGGCTTGTTTAAATTGATTTGGGGTCTAAAAGGGGCCCGAAGAGATGATTCGGCTCAGTCTTTTGAACGATCCTCAATCGAGAGGTCGCGCAACCTCGAGGAGAGGGGTCCTGCATCAAGTGGTATCAAAGCTTGATTTTTATTGCAGATAATAGGCAAAGGAAAGAGGAGACAAAGAAGATAGTCTGATACCATCAAGTGGTATTAGAGCTTGATTTTACTTGTATACAGTAGGTGAAGCTAGGAAAAGTGTTGATGTTCTATGCGTGGAGATATGTTTGCAAGTAGGCAATAGACATTTGAAAACCATGTGGGTTGCAGGAGAAAGTTGGAGATACTCTCAGTTGCAGGGTAACCAACAGACTTGTTGGGAGGGTAGGCAGAGGAGGAAAATGGTTATTGAAGGCCATAGGCGTGGTCAAGGCAAGGACTGCCAGCAAAAAAACCAAGCAGAGATGGATAAAGAACTCGAGGAGATAAGAGCATAAATGGAGAGGCTGACACTGAAGATGCAGCAAGAATCACAAGTGCATTGGAAGTATGAATGGTCGATGAAGCAAAGGAGAAGTTGGACAGCTCCAAAGAGAATTTTAGGATCCCAGGGGATTTCAACAACAGAGTAGAGGAGCTCATGAGCAAGAGCTCATGATTTTCCCAGCAGTGGAGTGTGATGCAGGAACATCGCTCCACCTCAGCAAGAGCTAGTTGTTCAACACATCAAAGCGCATTCAAGAAGGGGGAGAGGCTCCAACCATCTCATTTTGCCTCGAATTTGAAATTTTAAATGTAATTTAAATGAAATTAAATGTTGTAAGGCTTTAGCAGAGCCGAGTCATTGCCTTTGTAAAGGTTGTAGATAGATTTGCCTTTAATGGGTGACGATAGGTTGATCTAGATTCGATTTAGACTAGATTTTCCTTTAATGTAATAATCCTCAGTAGATAGGTGTTGTAATGGTGATTAGACATCACTAAGTGTAGTTGGAGGGAAAGCTCGATGAGCCCCTTTTGTATAAATTATTGTAGTGTATGCCCAAGGGAGGTTGTTGAAAGTTGATAGAAAATCATTGTAAGTCAAGGAAAGAAGAGCCAAGACTCTGTTGTAGTCCGAACCTGGACATATTGTAATTAACATTCATGTTAATACAAAGAGAGCATTTTTTCCTGCATAAGATTATGTGTGTGTTTTGTGTATGTTTATGAATGTTGTCAATGTGTATTCAAATGCTATAGATGTATGAAATAGGTTCCATGTGCAGGGTTAAGATAGAATTCACTATCTGTCTGTGAGTTTTTTGGGTTATTATGGGTTCTTTTAGGATAAGTGAAAGGAGTGCACAATAGATTATTCAGAACTATGTGAGCCAGTGCAAGGAGTGCACATCAGAAGTTCAAATCGAATTCAGAGGAGAACGTTCTAGGAGGGCATACCAGAATAGTTTACAGACTCAAGAAGAGCCTCAAGGTTACTGAACACCTTGGAGGAGAAACTATGTAGAGAAGGCACAAAAAACAAAATTGTTGAACATTATTTAGAGCTTTGTAAGGTGGGCATTGAGCAGGTGAAAGTGTGCACAAGATAATTCTCTTTGAGTTCGAAGAGAAGAGTGTGAAGGAGAAGACACCACGTAGTTGTTGAACACTTTGCAGGCTCAACAAGGAGTTCTTTGAGTAGGTGAAAAGACTACACAGAACCAACACATTCTAAAGTGTTGGAGGAATTCGAGGAAAACCAGAGTTATTGAACACTCTAAGGAAGCTCTACAAGGAGTGCATTGAGCGAGTGCAAGGAGTGTGCGAGAACTCTCTTTCGAGTGTGAGAATATTTCCAAGTGAAGACACACCAGAGTTACTAAATACTCTGAGGAAGATCTCTACAAGTGTGCATTGAGGGAATGCAAGGAGTGTGTTAGTGAGCCTAAAAGAGTCCAGGATCCAGAAGGAAGACCTGTGCAAGGTGTGCATAAGGCCAACACTTGGACCAGTGTTGAGAAAGTCTGAAGATTCAGACAGGTGCAAGGAGTGCACCAAAAGTGGAGTGTCTCAACTCTTCATAAGCTCAGGAGGACGAGCATTAAGTGACAGGGGGGGTGCAAGAATTCCTTTGGAGGAAAAAGAGGGTCGAATCCCTTAGAAATTCGAGCAACTGCAAGGCTCGAGAAAGATAGTGCAAGTGTGCGTAGTGACCTTGCACAACGAGTGGAGGCCAAGGACCTTTACAGGTTCAAATTGTGAAGACAGTGTAGGTTCACACTGAAGAGAGCACAAGGTGTGCGTCAGATACGAACTTGCTTCAAGTTCGAAAGATAAGGAGGAGGAGTGAAGTTGAGACCCAGGTAGTCAGGCTCGTAGGAGGACCAAAGGTCGCATCCTTTGAATATTTTCCATTATTCCCAATCTGGGAGAAATTGGTAAAGTTCAGGAGGGAAGAGTTGTAACAACCATCAGATCAGTTGTGAGGAGAGATATGGACCGTTGAATTCTACGTCCAGACACCAGGAGGAGAACGTCGGGTAGGAGATCAGATCCCAACCATTGGATCTGAGCACGAAGGATTAACACCCGTTGGATCCAGGTAAAGTGCACGAGCTTTAAACCCCTTTTAAAGTGCACAGAAGAGTGAACTCGTGAAGTCTCAAAGTCCTGAAGTGGATTGGGACTGTCCATCATCCAAGGAGACAAGTGGTGGAAGATATGGAAGTTCATAACAAAGGCACTCTAGAGGATTTGAAGTGTCAAGCTTCGAAAATCCTCGAAGCCCGAAGTAGCGGAGAAGATCTCAGTCGTTTGTCAGTCGAAGACACGTGGTGAGAGATCCTACATTTCGGAGGAGCGGGTGCAGAAGGGTTGAGAAATCTCGAAGGCCGAAGCAGATCTGGGTCGTTGATCCTGCGGGGACAGGTGTCATCAGATCCTGCACTCCGAAGCAGAAGTACTCCAGAAGAATTGAGGGGTGGAGGTGCGATGATCTAAAAATGGAAGGAATTAATAACAAATTGACTTTAACAAGATGCTAATGAATGATTTAAGAGTTTTTCATCATAGACTATGCTACAAATAAGAGAAGATAACAACAATAAGAAAGAGAAATAGACAACAAGAACCTGTTAACGGAGTTCACCAATATGTGGCTACGTCTCAGGCCCGCTTCCAAGTGGAGGACCTCTTTATTGATCTTTAAATACTCAAGTTCTCTTTACAATGATTCCTTGCAGTTACAAACAATCTGTTGATCTGTTGTAAAAGACCTCCTTGTGCAGATGCACACATGCCTCAACAATATCCTCTCAAAACATGACTAAATGCCCCTCAAAACATGAGAGATGGACCATTAACTCAAACTCTTATTTACATTCCATGCATAAAAAGTACCCTCTCAAGCTCAATAAGCCTGGTTTATATAGTTTTTTAGGCCCAGTTAGAGAATCCCAACTTCCCACAAATACCTGGCCTCTTTTTGGGATCAAATCCCCCTCCAAATGACCAAGAAATATCCAAAAATGCCCAATCTGGGCCAAAACTATAGTAAAATAGGAACTCTATTACAAAAATTAAAATTAGCCCCTCTAGCCTAGGCATGCACACCTTTTACAAGGTCATATGGACTCATGTGGCCAAGCGCCATCCCCCTAGCGGATGTGCGTTTCCCCCTCCCCCGCAACTATAGGTCATATGGCGCCAAACAAGGAACCGTGGGTCGATCGACGCGCCCAAATACTAGTCATCGCCCCAAGTCATATGGCTTCAGGTGTGCACTAGTACGTGGCCCCTACGCCCGTCAACTGTTTGGTGGAGTGGAGCTTTGGTTGTCTAAGATTTGGGTTGTATGGCATAATAAAAACACGGGATGGGGCTCGAATCCAGCCCTTTTCGCCTCTGCATAAAACCTTAGCACACTTTAATTATTTGATCACGACATAGCTTAACAAGTCACATTGTAGGCAGGTTGGTACCCGACCTACCCCAAAGCGCTTCCCATGCTAGAGTTCTTGTGGTCGACTCCAATGGAATCCAACATTCCTTTTACCACTGCCAACGAATGATGGGGTGCCACATGGCATCCCATGTCTCGACCACTTGGCACCGTTTAACTTGCCCTTCATTGTGCCACTTGTCAAAACTAGATTTGACCTCGTCTTCCACCTGCCCAGTCAACATGTTACTGCTCTGCCAAGTGTCACGATGCCACATCATCATGATGACATCAGCATGACATCATGCTGACATCAACGTTGACTTTTTGCATGTTGACTGTTGACTTTTTGCTTGTTTGGGAAATCAATTAGAGTGTGATAACTCTCGCATACCATGTTCATTTGAGGAATTAAATATATGCTCAAAATCAGTGCGAAGATCCAGACACAATGGAATTGGTTTCATCTGATTCCGAGAACTTTAATTTTTGAGCATTTTCTGGACCTGAGGAGCCTCCTGGATCATTCCTTTCGACTTGGAAGCTTTTGGACCGCCAAAATTCTGGTATCGGTTTGTAAATAAGTGAGGATATTGTTCCCTCACTTTTCCAGTCTCCATTCACTTGGCCTGACTTGTATTTGTGCCCTTCAACCCCACTCGAAGATACTCCACACCGCCCTTGCGAGAAGTACAGACTCTTTTGTCCAAAATGGTGTCTTCCTGCAACTCATTCATATACTCAGGAGAAAAATATTCTATGGTAGGAATATGAACATTCTCTCCTTGGTCCTTGATCATAGGAGGCTCATACAATATCAAGTTTTCCACATTTACAACTGAATAACTTTGCATATATGGAGGCAATTCTAACCGAAAATCGTTAGTACCAATCTTGTCTAAAATTTTGAAAGGACCATAACGAATTGGTTTTATCCTTTTACCTTCTCCTTGCATCCTTTCCTTGTTGATGTATAACCAGACTTGATCTCCTGCTTTGAACCGATGATCAAATTGATGCATATCATGCCTCACCTTATACTTGGCTTGGCTTTTCTCCAACTGTTTATGTACCGCCTGATGAATCAACTGGATCTGTTCAGTGAAATTTGTAGCACTGTCCACATCACTGTGTCTCTCTGTTGCAATTTCTTTCCCAAAGACAAAATCCAAAGGATATTTTGGCAAGTACCCCAAACATGTTTCAAATGGAGATCTCTAAGTAGAAGAATGCTTGGCTCGATTATACGCATGCTACACATAACACAAATGTTCATCCCAAAGATTAGGATGTTTGTTGCAATATGCCCGAAGTAGATGCACTACTGTTCTGTTCACCACCTCTGTCTGCTCATTCGTCTGTGGATGAAATGGTGTGCTCTTCTTTAGCATGGTGTCCATAAGTTCCCACAAGCTTGACCAAAATTTCCCCATGAACCTAGAGTCTCGATTAGATACAATAGAAGTAGGTAACCCAAAATGAACCCATACATTTTCAAAGAACATTTGAGTTGTTTGTTCAGCTGTGACTTGGCTTTTACAAGGAATTAAAACACACATCTTGTTGAACCTATCCACAACTACATACAAGTAATCATGACCTTTTCTAGACATAGGCAATCCCCCCACAAAATCCATAGATACACTTTCCCATGGTCTAGAAGGAATAGGAAGTGGAGTGTACAATCCCAGATTTTTGTTACTTGGTTTGCTTATTGCACACATAGTACATCCTTTTACATACTTAGACACATTTTCATGCATTCGAGGCCAATAACAAAATCTTTGAAAATGAGCAATTGTTTTGTCTACACCAAAATGTCCTTCTATAAGAGAAGTATGTGCCTCCCTGATTACATGGACTCTTTCACTTTCTGGAATACATAATTTTCCCAAATGATACAAAAGTTTGTCTTTGATATGATAATTCAATTCTTCTGCTCTTTTACCATGACTTAAAGTGGCATAGACTTCCTTAGAATCTTTCCTCAACATATTGTTCAATGTAACTTTCATGAGTAATTGAATTGTGCTTAAGGATTGTAGCAATTGTACTAGGAGGCCTTGATAACATATCAACAACTTTATTATGAATGCCATTTTTATATGTGATGACCAAATGAAATTGTTGTAAAAACCCCATCCATCTAAAATGCCTTGATTTTTGTAGCTTAGTTTGTGATTGTAGATACTGTAATGGTTGATGATCAGTATGTAGTATTGTTTCTTTTCCCATTAATTAATGTTTCCACTTTTTAACACTTTGTATTAGAGCATACAATTCTTTATCATAGGTTGGATAGTTAATTATTGTTGTAGTGAAGGTCTCAGAATGATAGCATATGGACTTTCTGTGTTGCATCAGCATTGCCCCCATGCCATAGTCACGTGCATCAGTTTCAATTTCAAAACATTGTTGGAGATTTGGCAATGCCAGAACAAGAGTTGTGCTAATCTTCACTTTCAAAGTATCAAAATCCTTTTGTTGGCTTCATCCCCACTAGAATCCCCTTTTTACACTTGTCAATGCATGAAGAGGAGCTACAATTAGAGAGAATTTTGAAATAAACTTCCTCCAATACTGTGTTTCTCCCATGAAACTTCTTACTTCAGTTACATTTGTAGGCTTTGGACAATTTACAATGACCTCAACTTTAGAGGGATCAATCTTAAGCTCTCCACCCCCAACAATGTAACCCAAATATACAAGAGATGTTTTTCCAAATTCACATTTTGACAACTTTACAAAAAGTTTCTCTCTCTGCAGCATTGAAAGTATCTGCCTAACATGCTACACATGCTCTTCCCTGGTCCTACTGAAAATAAGAATATCATCTAAGTAGACTATTACAAACTCATCAATGAATGGCTTGAATACATCATTCATAACCCACATAAAAGTAGCAGGTGCATTAGTAAGCCCAAATGGCATCACTAACCATTCAAATAATCCTTGTTTTGTTTTAAAAGCAGTTTTCCATATATCATTTGCAATAATTCTGATTTGATGGTAACCACTTCTTAAGTCTAACTTAGTAAAATAAACTGCATGTTTCAATTGATCTAATAAATCATCAATGTGAGGCAAAGGGTAACGATTTTTTACCGTGATCTTGTTCAAGGCTCGAAAGTCCATGCACAAGCACCATGTGCCATCTTTCTTTGGCACCATGATGATAGGTGACCCACATGGAGAAGCACTTGGTTCGATGACCCCTTGTTCAACCAACTCTTGTACCTATTTCTTTATCTCTGCATTTTCCAAAACTGATAACCTGTACATTCCAATGTTAGGAAGAGGAACATCATGTTGCAACTGTATCTCATGTTCAACTTGTCTCTTTGGAGGTAATCCTTTCGGGACTTGAAATATATCATCATAGTCACAAACAATTCTAACTAATTCATCTTTCAACTTTGTATCACGATCTTTGAAAGTATCAATTCCAACAATGTCTTTAGCTTTTACAACCATTAGTAAATATATCTTACTGACATTTACAATTCTCTTCATTTTCCCTAAGTTGATTAGTGATAGATTCAATTTCTTCTGATGAGCCCTTACGACATACTCTTTTCCATCTTTAGTTAATTGATACTTATTGTCTTCACGATAGAATATTGCTTTTCTATCATATAGATATGGACTCCCAAGTACAATACCACATATATCTAGTGGAACCACATCTAACTCAACCTCATCTATAAATTGAGAATTGATTGCAAAATTTAGGACACATTGTCTATTCAGTTGCAACTGATTATCATTATGAATCCAACCTAAATGATATGGTTTCTTATGAGTTTTAGTGATTAATTCCAACTTTTTAACAATTGTCTCTAATATCAAATTTACTTGCGAGCCACTATCAAATAGAGTATCAATTTTTGTATGTTTGGATATTATTTTTATGTGAAAAAGTTATGTTTGTTTGACCTCATCAACTTCATTATCAACTTTTAAAGATTGAACTGAAGAACTTGTACTAGCTTCATAATTTTTACTTTTGATTCCCGTGACTGTGACCTTGGTCTCATCTCTCGAATCAGAACCCAAATTTGTTAGAGTTGTTGTAGTACTCTTTGGCTTCCCTTTATTTATGAACTTTGTTGGTTTCAATTCTGGGTGAAGGATCCAACAACAATCCTCACTATGGCCTTCTTTCTTACAATGAGTGCATGTAGGTTTTTCCTTCTTCACTATATTAGTTTTCTTCCATTTGAACTTCTCTTTACCCTTGCCTTTGAATTTTCTTTCAATAGGTTTAAATGGTTTTACAAAATCAACATTTACATTCTTTCCTCTAGATTCAAGATGAGTCTCTTGCACACACACCTCATCTAAACTAGTTGGATTAAACATAAGAATGGTATGTCGTAAATAACTATGAAAACCACCTATATACTTAAGCAATGTCTCTTGAGTATCGAATGGTATTCCCAACAATAAAGCTCTTTTTCGAAATTCCAGTGTATAACTCTGAACAATTTGTCCTTTTAATTGTCTAAAGTTCTGTCATGACATAATAGCTTGTTGCATGTAAGCTAGAGGATAAAATTGCTTTCGTAAAGCCGATGTAAAATCAAGCTATGAAGAGAGTCTTACCGAAATTTTTAAGATCATGTTTTGTCCTGCTTTCCCACCACACAAGGGAGGTTCTTCCCATCTTGAGACTAGCAAGTTGGATCATAGTCTCCTCATCTATGATTTTTTGTATCCTGCAATACACTTCAATTTGTCTTATCCAATTATCTAACTTTTCCGCATTTAGTTCTCCATCATACAAAGGCAACTCAAACTTAA
>ML825035.1:32124-48590 GCA_009831015.1 Picea engelmannii | reverse complement strand
TTAATTACCTCAAGATAGTCGACGAAGGTGAGCTTGTTGCATAATCAATTCTAGGCTGCAACAATAGAAGAAACACACCGTTCGACGTTCCTCAGGAGAAACCTAAAAAACTGCAAGCTCAATCGTGTTAACCTGTCGGGCCGGCACTCAAGAACCTTTGGAGATGAGAAAATTCATCAAAAAGATTGAAATTAAACCCAATGAACATATTGGTAGATCCTGTATGATTTATATTGGATGGGAGGGACAAATCGCTCCCATAAATCTCCTTGCTCTTTGGAAATCGGGTGAACAGAAGATTAAAGATGGTAAATGCCCATACTATGAAATTGGGGRYGAATTAAACTTTAAATMTTGATTTAAACCAAATGGGAGGGCGAATTTCTACTGGAAACTCCCATATTTCTTGGAATTGGGCGAATGAAATCTTGAAGCTCCAATTTTCACGGGCTAAATTTCGTTTTTCTTCTCTCTCCCTCCTAGAAACCTGGGCTAAACCTACATACGTTTTTTCTTTTAAAATAAACTATGGGCGAATGAAAAAAGTTTAAAAAAACCATTATGATACAAAAAAATCGCCCAACAAAAATATGGAGGCCCCTTAATTTCGCCCATGGGCGAAATTTCGCCCCTAAAATCATCCTTGGTGAGGAGGTTGAATAGCAGGTGGGGGGAATAATTCCATATTTAGGATGCACCAGGACCCGCAATTCCAAGTTTTACAAAATCTTGGAGATTTACTATCACACCAAAACAATGGTGGCTATGAGAACATTTCCTAAAGATGAATATTTTCACTAGTTGAAACATCACATGGAGACTCTGGAGGCACAAAACACTTATCTTATCTTTGTAGTGACTTAGATTGTGAAAAGACGTGGTCGCTGCTTCCAGCTCCCTATTGTAGGCCAACCATGGGAAGAGTCCTCAGTTGCAACTTCTCACCTGGATGTTGCAGGTTCGCCATTCTCTCAGGATGCTCATGCAATGGGATAACATGTTTTTCAATTTTTTAGATACAGTTTTTCTCCAAATTTTATATGTCCAAGTCATAGGAAGTTTTAGAAGTGTCATTACATATTGTTGGTCAAGTAGACTTAAGGTTTTTAGACTGGTTATTTTTCATTTTTGGCCTGGCTTCCCCACTAAGGCATGCATGAATGCTTGTTTTCTCTTGGTTTCAGAGGATTGTATAGGTTTTTCTTAGCATATGAACCATCATAGACATATATGTACATTTTGTCAATACTAATATAATTCCCTCTTACTTTAAACAAAAATAGAAATAAAGGAACAACATAAAATTCATTATTTCATGGTATTTTAGACAATTTAAATCTTATCAAAATTTTGTTAAAAATCATAATTCTATTTAATTAATGTAAATTATAATCATGAAATTTTATCTTTAAAATTTTTGGTTCATTTTAAAAAAAAATCCATAAAAAAATTTAAATTTTAAAGTATAAATACATCAATCAAAACTATACAAAATAACTCAAATTTATTTATTTATTTAACTCATTCCATAAAATAATTCAAATATATCTATACTAATTCTATATAAAATAATGAAAAATATAAATAATAAATTAAAAATTTAACTATACAAAATAATTCAAATTTATTTATTTATTTAACTCATTTCATAAAATAACTCAAATATATCTATACTAATTCCTTATAAAATAATGAAAAATATAAATAATAAATTAAAAATTATATATATATAGAAAAATAAACATTGGTAAACATACAAATAGTCCAACACAAACACACTCATGATAACTAAGTTTGTATGGGAACATATTGAATAACAACAATTAGGCAAACATAGTCATGCTAACTAAGTTTGTATTAGATGATATTGAATAACAAGTATGCATTTTATTATTAAACTTTAGTTAATATATTCTTTTATAACTTACTCAACTTTACTAAATCATTCATTAATTCAACAATGAAATTGTGAGTATGGTCACTCATGCCTCCACAAGAAAAGATCATATACATAGGTGCATTATATATTTAGGAAGGAGAAAGATTCACTCCTTAAGATCATATGTTTGATGTTCCATATCATACACATCATTAAATTCATGCCAAAAGATTTAAGACCCGTTAATAACTCTATGTGGTGTTGTCAATGTCATTTGGTGTATTACATCTTTGTCCACATTAATAAAATATAATTGAGGCGAGGTACATGGTACATGAGTGTAGTTTTAGGATATAGTTGAGGGAATTACTCCTAAGCGTATCAAATTTCGGAGGATGCATCATTCAGAGAGGTGGTAGTTACATCTAGAGTATAGTTGGGCTTGATGGACAAAGCTCAGGCCTTTATTATCATGCCTCTTGGGACATGATTTTGGAGCTATAGGGATGGTTAGACACTATGGAGTGACCAATATGGAAGCTTGACTAGATCATTGGGTTGTTCTAGCTTAGGGAGGTAACAAAGTGGCTCGAAGAGCCGTGGACATTCTGCAACTTCATGGTATTTCATCTCTATAAGCTTCAACGGGACTTGAGGGGGAGGTGCCTACATTCGGTGGTGTTCGGTCGGTCCTTGGATCAATCATGTCTATGCATAGGTGTTTATTCTGGGTGGAGAGTTGATAACGACTACTGGTGGAGAGTGTTTGAAGTTGCGGCTTGGGGTGATGGTAAGAATAGAAGGAGCTCGGGGAAAGGAGAGGGTGAGAGTAATGGCTTGGCCTCCTCGTCTTGGTCACAGAGGGTATGAACCAAGGTTAAGTACGAGGTAGCCATTGTCGAGTGCCAGTTTGAAGATACGGTTTCAGACAAGGGAAAGGAAGCAGTTGAGGAGGTGGAAGCGATGATGGTGTCCAGGAAAGAGCATACCACTGATGCCCAGACTCTGGAGGAGGCCAGGGAATGGGTTGAGTACCCCATACTCTCTCGAACCAGAGACACAAAGTACTTTCATCTAGATGAAACATACTAGTTTGTGAAAACCTTGATAGCTCAAGAACTAGTAAATGTGAAGGTAGAACAATAGGACATCCTCCACTCCCTGCACATATTTGAAGGCAAGTTTGAGGTTGTATGTGGGGAGGTATTTGGATTTAAAATCATATCTAAGAAAGATCTAGAGAAATTTGGTAAAGGAAAGAGGGAGATGGGATCAACTAGTGTGGCTAGAACAAAGGAAAGCCTGATTGAAGTGGACGGGGAGGCTCATTGAATGAAGGAGGTTCGTGAGGATTCCAGGGACATAGACCTTATCTTGGAAGTAGAGGTAAAGGAAATTTCCCCATCGCCAGGCATTGGTTGACTTTTGTTCCCTTTCTATAGTTTTTTCTTTTTAGTCATATGGATAGAAACAATCTAGTTTATGAGTCGATAGCCTATGTTGGTATGAGACAAAAGAAAAAATTTCAAAGATATCATATTTTTGATAGAAAATACAAGTGGAAGCTTGGTTTCCTTTGTTGGAAAACCTTTACTAGGGAATAACTCTATGATTTTATGACTATATATTTATGTTATTAATAGATAGTTGGTTCTTTTTAGTTTAAAAAAAAATGGGTGAGAGGGTATTTTAATATACCTATGAACATAGGTATTAGGGGGGTGCATTTTAATTTACCTATGGATAAGGATATATGTAGTTTATAAAGTAAATGGAGCAAGAATCCTAAGAGAATCTAGGAATAAGAAAAATGACAGTAGTATTCAAAAGCATAAGGAGGAGGAAGAGTGACCGAGATTAGTAGGTGAAAATTGGATATTATATTGGAACCAACATATAATAGATAAAAATTAAAAAGGGTATGAAAATTATCATAAAAAAAGGATACATATGGTTTTAACTATTATCTTTGATTTGTTATTGTTATTTTCAAAAAATTGTACCATTTGAAATAATTTTTTAATGGTTTCTAAAATGTGTAGATCTTTATTCAAGTAGAGTATCTTTGTAACTTGTTTCTTTGCATTTTTATTAATAATTTTTAAGGGAGTTGATCTTGTCAAATTTCTCTTTAACTTATTTCTTTGCATTTTAAGTAGATGACTTCAAAGTCACTAAAAATAATTTTAAATTTTATTTAATATCTTTTTAATTAATTTCTTAATATTTAAAGAAAACTAACTCAAAGCCAATAAAAATAATTTTAAATTATATCACAAAACCAAAAATAAATGATAAGAAAAATAATATTCATTATTTTTTATAATTTTAAATTAATAAATAAAATTAATTAATTAATTAAAATTATTAAAATAATTATAAAATTCAAAATAATTTTTTTTTAAATTGTTAACACGTTTTTCATACTGAAACTCTTTTGCGATACAAATGACTTTTAGAATAATAATTATTCCCAAAAATTTAAAAGAACACTTTTTTTAGATTTCATATTAAAAACATTAATTATATATATATATATATATATATATATAATAATCTATTTTTAAGGTCTTGCTCAACGATTTGACATAAAGTTTATGAAGGTATACATACCCTACTTCTTCTGGATTTAAATATGTGACCTTTTAAAAGGAAACACATGTTCTTAACCATTAGGCCCACTCAAACTGTATAAGAAATTTGGATAATCATTCAAAAATTAAAAAAGATATTTGAAATAATTTCTCAAAATTTCCAGAAAAACAATATAAAATTTATTATTTTAGAATACTTTCTACAATTTAAATCTTATAAAATATAATTTATTTAATTAATTTTAATTTAATTATGAAATTTTATTTTTTAAAATTTTGATTCATTTAAAAAAAATCTATAAAATCTAAATTTTAAAAAATAAATACATCAAACAAAACTATACTTAATATGCAAATAACTCAAATTTATTTATTTATTTAACTCATTTTATATAATGATAACTTAAATTTATTTATACTCATTCTATATAAAATAATAAAATTTCTAAATAAGAAATCAAAACTATAATTAATATAAAAATAACTCAAATTAAATTATGTATTTAATTCATTCTTTAATGATAACTTAAATTCATTTATACTCATTCTATATAAAATAATAAAAAATATAAATAATAAATTAAATATTTCATATATATATATATATATATATATATATATAATTTCATCATTTTTTCATTTTATTTTTTTAATAATAAAAAAAAAATAGTGGTAAACATAGTGAAAAGAAACAGTGGCAAGCATACAATTAATTAAATATGGTCATGCTAACTAAGTTTGTGCATTATATATTTAAGAAGGAGAAAGAGTGATTCCTTGAGATCATATGTTTCATGTCCTATATCATACACAGTACCATTAAATTCATGCTAAAATATGTAAGACCCACTAATAACTCTAAGTGGTGTTGTCTATGTCATTTGTTGTATTGTATCCTTGTTCACAATAATAGAATAGAATTGAGCCCTCGGAATTTATTTTCCACCTATTACTACTTAAGGTTGTACTCAACAATGATTTTGTGGACCTCCCTAAATTGGGAATCTAATGTCTTAAGCATAGCCCCTCAATGGTGAACCATTTGTAAAGAGTAGTGTTCTTAAATGGGAGCATTGTTGTTTGTACTAAAGATTAGTGTTCTTAAATGGGAACATTGTTGTTTGCACTAAAGAAATGCCATGGGGCTCACTATTTGGAAAATACTCTATCACTTTTATTTATATTGAAGCTTTTAAAATTATGGAGAAAGTTGAGCAATATATATGCTGGGTAATAAATGGGTGAGAGGGTATTTTAATATACCTATTGTCATGTCCCCACAGCATGCCTTGCGATCATGCACCTCTTGAGGGCATGCAAAACCATAATGTTTCATGCTTGGTTGCTTAGAAACACCAAGGTTACTTCATCCGGACTACGCCTCTTCACCTAGAGCATACCCATACTTCGTTCTAGGCTATCGGTGAGTCACACTCCTACTCTAGTGCAACTCTTGTATACTTAGATATTCGTTAATTGCTTTAAAACTTAGTCACTTTTAAGTATACATCCATGACCCAAGAGATCAAAAATGAAATAAACAAAAGACAAACTCAAATATAGTGCGGGTGGCACGAACGGTGCCTAACACCCAGCTAAGTCTTTGTTATAGAAGAACAGTTATAACATGAGCACTACCAGCTCATTTACAACTTAGGAAGAGTCAAAAAAATTGCCTCACCTCACCAAGACACTCGTGAATAGATGCATCACCACAAGAATATTTTTCGTGACCTTCTATGTTGCCACCTACGATGCACCTTAGATGTGCCTCCAACGACAGACTTGTTGTCTCTTCATTTCCACAGAATCAGCCTCTTAATCTCCACTGACTTCACATATTTCAGTTATGCCTCACACATGCCTCCACAGACTTACATTTCCATACTTATCCAGAATATTCCCAAGATAAAATTCGCCCAACTATGTCCATCAAACCCTCTTCCTCAAGGAAACATGATTCCTCCTAAAGTGGAGCGACTTGGATCCTTGAGGGAGCTCCTCCTCTTCGTTACCTCAGAATCACAAAGCTCCTTGTCTCCAAGTTCTTGTCAAACTTCTTGTCTCTTTTGGTTGTGCATCCCTTGATTTTATATGGACTCCAATGGTCACTTGTTGAAACATTGTGTCTCTTTGGTGTGTCATGCCCCTTCATGAATCGTCACACTCAACCGACCATCGTGCCCATCCATGGACCCATGGCACCCATCTAAGCCTTGTGCGCTCATCAACCATTGTTTTCTTGGACCATCATGCCCCATCCTTGGGCATGCACCCCTTGCCTTATGTGCTCTTAATATCAATCGGCGTGACTCCTCATGGGAGTGTTAATGGGTTCGTCCAACCTCTCTAACATGCCCATGTTGCATAGGGCAGATGAGTACACTCCTTGGGCATGCTCCCAAGTTACCCCACCCTTTCCTAAACACAACACAATTCTCTGTCAATCATTTTAAGGAAAGTAAGGTATGTTCCCCCTTGATTTTTCACGTCACCATCATGCACCCAAGATGCTCCTTCCCACACCCAAACATCTTCAATCGCCCAACAAATCGCTTATTTCCTTGTGCTCTTTGTCTGTTTGTCATTGGATCTTTCTGAGGAGTGTGCACGCTCAGTGGGTGTCACGGGAGACGTTACATCCTCCCTCACTCCAAGTTGTTTTCGTCCCCGACAAAATCTATTGATTTCCATGGCATATCTTCCCCATCTTCAGATCTCGTCGTTACTCAAAGACTGTTGCACACTTCACTTCAAAATTTCACCTAAGTGTTGAACTCTTGTGATCTTATTGTTAAAACCATACGTTAGCCAATTATGCCATGTCTATGCACACTGACTTTTGTCAGGAAATGAAAAAAAATTCCATAATAAACCTAGCAGAAGAGAGGAAGAATTTAATCAAGAACATAAGAGACAAAGCAATCACACATTACACAGAGATTTTACCCTGGAAACCCAAACCGGGAAAACCAACATTCCTTGAGCGTTCTTCTCACTTGTTGTCTTATTCAATCTGAATAAAAGGTTACATGTCTAACCTTGGTCCACACCTAAGACACAATCGACATCATACCCTCTTGCTTATGCAAGAACAACCCTATATCCAATTTGGATTACACCTGCATGACAGAAACCTATAAATTGCAAACTCTTGGTGATTAGCCATTCATCATCTAAAGATTCAAGATTATCCTTTACAGACTTACAAAAAGGCCTCTTTATAGGCTTTATAGCAGGAAAAACCATAAAGAAATGGCACCCAAAAACAGTTACATATCCATGCAGATCATTGGATACAAATCTCGTGAATCTCAAGATTTTGTTATAGTCGACTACCAATCAGCCTTCATTTGGTATTCAGTCAGTCGCCACATGCTTTCCTATCCACCTCTTTTTGGTTGACTTCTTTGAATTTCTTTCGATGTCTTTACCATGTCAAACTGCCTCGACCTTTGACCTCAAATTTACCTGATCGACTAACCGTGACCTTCGACTTGTTGTCGATCCACCTCGAATTTGACCATCTGTCAATCCACCTCAACTAGACTTTCACTGCAAATAATATAACAACCCAACATTCTCTCTCTTTGTTGTCTTATTTGTTGAAACCATGACATTCTTGAACTTTCATTCACATACCCAGGGAAACAATGCCCATTGCCTCTCTACACCAAGAGAACTTCAAAACACTCACAGACTTGGTCAATGAGTTTCCTATGTTTTCCATTGGGTCTACTTTCTCCAGCAGCACCTTGTTACTTTCCACCATGTATCTCATGAAATGGTATTGTACATCAATGTGCTTAGTCTTCGAATGATAAGAAAGGTTCTTTGCTAGAAATATTGTTCTTTGACTTTCGCAACTTATCTTCATAGCTCTCTTCTCAAACCCAATTCCTAAACACATCCTTTGCATCCACACTACTTCTTTGCTTCCATGAGTGGTTTCCATGTATTCAGCTTCTGTTGTGGACAAGGATGCAACATCATGTCGCTTAAACATCCATCTTATTTCTCCACCTAACATCTTGAATACATATCCTCTAGTCAACCTATGTCGATCCAGATCTCCAGCCCAGTTGGCATCGACAAAGCCATGTACATTTAATTCACTGTCACCTCCAAGTTTTCCTTGGTAGCATATAGCATAATCCTTTATGCCACACAAATGCCTGAATACTCTCTTGATAGTTATGTAGTGCTCCTTTTTAGGTGTCAACACTCCCACTGCATGGGAAATTGCTGGTCGAGTGCATACCATCGCATACATTAAACTACCAATAATACTTGCATAGGGAACACGTTCCATGTCCTCTATTTATTCTTGTGTCTTTGGAAACTATTCAGCAGTTAGCCTTGCTCCCATAGGAATTGGCACCTTCACCAGTTTGCAATTCTGGATGTTGAAATGTTTCAAAGCTATTTCAATGTACTTCATCTAATTCAACTAGATCTTTCTCGTGGCTCGATCTCTTTTAATCTCCATTTCTGGAATGAAGTTAGTTGCACCAAGATCCTTCATGTCGAACTTGGAGGATAGTTGATTCTTCACTTCCTTTATTACGTCCATGTTGTTTCCAATCAGCAACATGTCATCGACATACAAAGCTACATATATGAAACTCCTACCTTCTTCCTTAGAATATATGGAGTGATCATCTTTTCTTCTCACAAATCCCAAAATAAGGATGTATGTTTTGAAATTTTGGTACCACATCCTTGGTGATTTCTTTAGACCATAAAGGGATCTTTTCACTTTACACACCAACTCTTTCTTTCCCTTTACTAAAAATACTTCACGTTGTTTCATGTAGATTTCATCTTTCATCCTGTTCCAGGTCCCCATGTAGGAATGTTGTCTTCACATCCATCTATTTTATTTCCATATCAAATGTTGCAACCAGAGACATTAGTACTCTAATGAAAGTTAATTTTTCAACAGGGGAAAAAATCTCACTGAAGTTAACTCCCTTGACTTGGGAATATCCTTTTGCTACCAGTCAAGCTTTAAAATTATCGACTTGTCCTGCGACATTCATCTTCTTCTTGAACACCCATTTTATTCCGACAAGATTTCTTCCACTAGGTAACTTAACTAGGTCCCATGTCTCATTCTTGTGCAAGGATTCCATCTCTTCGACTATGGCGTCCTTCCAAAATTTACCCTCTGTCGAGTC
Source organism: Picea engelmannii (assembly GCA_009831015.1). Taxonomy (NCBI): domain Eukaryota; kingdom Viridiplantae; phylum Streptophyta; class Pinopsida; order Pinales; family Pinaceae; genus Picea; species Picea engelmannii. Next base: position 38,937 of record ML825035.1, on the reverse strand, counting down.
CACTGCCTCACCGACTGAATTGGGCTCATCGTCGATGGAATCTAACACGAATGTGGAATAGAAGTCGAGAATACTATACCGTTCTACTAGTTTTCTTACTCTTTCTGACCTCCTTACAACTTGAGTCAGTTGTTCCACCTCTTCCTCTGATTTAGTTTACTCATTTGAATCATCTTCTGTGTTCCTCAGTTCAAACTGCACTGTCTCTAGATTATTCTCAATCTGAACAACTTCTTCAAGCTCAGACTTACCTCCAACTTCTTTGAAGACCACATCTTGACTGTACACTATTTCCCTTGATGCAAGATCCCAAATCTTATATCCTTTCATTCCTTTTTTTTATCCAATGAAAACACATTTGACTGCCTTCTTGTCCATCTTTCTCCTCTTTTCCTCAGGAACATGCACAAATTAATCATAGCCAAATATTTTGAGATGTGAAACTGAAGGCTTCTTACCAGACCTTACCTCATTTGGAATCATGTCGACTAGCACTAACAAAGGAGACATATTCACCAGATATATTGTAGTGTCGACAGCCTCCACCCATAATTCTTGTACGATCCCAGCACCACTGAGCATGCTCCTTGCCTTGTCCATCAATGTTCTATTCATTCTCTTGACAACTCCATTTTGTTGTGGGGTATATGGTGTGGTAGTTTGGTGTGCTATGCCACAGTTCTTGTAGAACTGATCAAATTATTTTCCAGAGAATTCACCATCATTGTCATTTCTCAACACTTTAATCTTCTTATCTGTCTAGTTTTCTACAAGATATTTAACTCTATGAATTTATCGAAAACCTTTGATTTATTCCTCAAGAAATATATCCATGTCTTCCTGGAAAAATCATCTATGAAGGAGACATAATACATGGATCCACCAAGTGAAGGCATTGTAACAAGACCAAACACATCATTATGCACCAATTCTAGAATCCCATTTTCCCTTGTCGCTCCAGATGGGAACCTCACCCGAATTTTTTTTCCATATATGCAATGTTCACAAAAGTTGACTTCTAAACCAAATTTATGAAAACTTTCGACAATACCTTTGTTGTGCATAGCTCAAAGTCCTTTTTCTCCAATGTGTCCCATCCTCTCGTTCCATAGCATGGTCAGGTCAACTTTATAATGTATTTTCGAGTCGATTTGTACCGACTCAGCCTGAGTCGAGTCGAGTTGAGTCGACATCAAGTTGAGTCGATTCGACTTCAGGAGAAACGATGTTGTTTCATCCAATTGATTTGACATTCCCTGGCAACTTGTATAGGGTTCCAATCCGAAATCCTTTCATTAAGACCATCGCACCTCTGACCATCTTGCACAAATCCTTTTGAAATAGAGTGTACACTCCAGCATCACTCATCTTGCTAATAGATATTAGGTTTCTTTCCAAACCCGGAATATGTAGCACACCTAGAAGGGTTATTTTCCTCCCATCTTGCAATATCAGTTGAACTCTTCCTTATCCGACAATTTTGGTTGTCGATTCATCCCCCAAGAACACATCAGCTCCATAATATCATTCATACTCACAGAACCATTCTCTATGTGGTGTCATATGATATGATTCTCTTGAGTCGATCAACCAAACATCTTGATCTGAATGTGTTTTGATCGATGCCAGGTACACATCACCTCCCTTATTTGGAGTCATCTTTCTCTCATTCAAATTCTTCTCGTCGGATCTTGTACCGACTTCCATCACCCTCGACTTGCAGTCCTTTTTGTAATGCCCAGATTTACTGCATTTACAGCATCTTCTTGGCGACTGAATAGAGGATTTAGATCTACCCTTCAACTTATAATTTATACCGAAGAATTTACCTTTATCTCTTTCAACTGGTCGACCTCTCACCATTAAAGCATCTTCGATCAATCCTTCCATGTTCTTTCTTCTCATTTCTTCTGACATTAGAGAACTAATCATGTCTTATAGCACTAGTGTGGTTGTATTACTCCCTATATCCATGACTAAGCTATATCAGGAGTCTGGAAAAGAACATAATAGGATAATACACTTCTCCTCCTCGGTGATTTAAATATCCACGAAAGATAATTGGCTTAAAATGGTATTGAATGCATTTAAATGCTTGATCACTGAACTTCCATCAATCAATCTCAGAAGATACAATTTATTTATGAGAAACATCTTATTTACCAGATATTTCGACTAGTATAAGCTTCCCCAACTTGTCCCACCATTTCTTGAGTGAATCTTCACCTAAGACATTCGAGAGTATTGAATCTGCAAGACAAAGTCAAATCGTACTTCTTTCTCTTCTTTCAAGTTTCTCCTGTTCTTTCATCGACATTCCGGTCGGTTGGGTACCTGGATAGATCATTTTCCATTGTTCTCGATATACAAGAAGATCTTCCATTTTAATATTCCAAAGCTAAAAATTATGGCCATTGAATTTTTCTATCTCTATTCTTGAACTGATCACCATTATTTACCACAATATTTAACACAATTTATGACTTACAACTCTTACTATACCTAGGGTTTAGCTCTTAGATTCAAGATTGACAAATCAAGATCCGATACACATGTCAAAGTTTAGCACAGATTTGATACCACATGTCAGGAAATGAAACACACTTTCACACTGTTGATGCTTAAAATCGCAACGATGAATATTGCTCGCAAATGATTGCCAAGCTCTATTATTTATTTATAATAATAATAATTAACTAGTAGGTGGGACCCCCTTGTAGAATAGTGGCGCTATGATGGATGTGTTGCACTCATATTTTGGTTTTTTTTTATAATGATGCCAGCATAGTCTTCTACAGTTGATGATTCAAGTCATGGTTTTATTCGTCATGGCGACATAAGATAGTTGGTTGAATGTGTTATTGCTAGATGGTTTTGATGGTCACTTGCAACTTATGGCAATACTATGGATAAAAGGATTATTCTTTATAGGTGTTATCTTTATGCATTAAACATTGATTAATTATTTTATATATGATCTTATGCAAAAGGATGATATGGGAGCTTGAAAAAAAAGGAAAAAATTATGAACAAGCCCTAAGGTTATATGTGGTGACAAAAGAAGGTGTATAAACCTTGCTTATATAATTATGCGCTTTGATTAAAGGATTATGTGTGAGGCATATATGGTAACGTTATAGAATACGATTGTTGTTAAAGTTTTCATATGATTTGGGGTGGTGCACTATGCAATGGATATAGAAATGGATATTTGTTTGAATTAATGGTTGATGTTATGGTGTATGGGTTGGCTTGTACATTGAATTGAATAGGTCTAGTGAAGGAAGCGATGTGCATTTATTGCACGTTACTCAAACAACCCTCGAGCCCATCACCCTAGCCATAGTTGAATTTGTTTTTTTGGCTCTGGTGGTTGTGGATGCTCTACAATTTATGGTTGTGAAAGGAAAATACAGTCCAACTCTTCCCTCAAGCGAGCTTTCTAGGTATGGTTCCTTTATTTTCCATCCATGATGGTCCCTATGTGTTATGAATCAATTTTTTGGCTCAGAATTGCATGAGGTCTCTGCTTTTCTTAAGTTTTGATTGTGTATCAGTGTTGTGCTTATGGGTTCTTCTATGAATACTCTGGACTGTTGGAATTTTAAAGAAAAGGAATGGATTTTATTTTTGTGTGTATCCTGTGCATTGGTTTATTGGTTTAAAACATGTCGGTTATCTTAGGGTTTTACTCTGGTTCTCTGTGGAAAATTATGATAATGGTGTAACAAGATCTGAGTTTTGGTGTGTGGGTTTTACAACCAGTCTTCGTGTTGAATTATTGTCACTCCTTTTCCTCTCGGTGGTTGGTATGTTTCAGTTGCAATGCAAATTGTTAACTATTGGAGTGTTCTTTCTTCGTTCTGGCTGAACCTCGAGCTATCGTTTCTCATGGAATTGCCTTCACTATTACTATTGTTGAAAGTGTTTCATAGTTAAGTCTTGGGCATCACCCAGAATTTTAAATGGAAGTTTGTTTATGATTGGGTTGGTCACGGTTGTGTTCAGGCATTCTCTTCACAGTATTTTGAGTATCTTCTTCCTCTCGTCTTCGTTGGAGCGGCTGACTATTATGTTTTGTTAAGCCTTACTATCAAGTTTTTGGGTTAAAGGTTATTAAGTTTTGGTGGTTTTAAAAGGGAGCACGAGATATCTCTGAATTTGAAGATTATCTCTTGATCAAGCCATTTGTTGTTACCTCTATTTGATAAATTTGTTTTTAAAAAAAGGGGCCACTAATTATCTGCATCCCCTAGGACTTTCCATTTGGTCAAGTTATTTGTTCTTACTTCCCTTGTTGTGTTAAACCCTAACACAATCTTGGTCTCATCAAAGATTAAAGACGCATGTGTGTGTTCGGCTCTGTTCTCCTCGGTCATGACTTGGTTCTGTTCTCCTCAGGCACTATTTGGCTCTGTCTTTTGTTTAGAATTTCTTCTAAAGAAAGTTTGTACATGAATCTCAGGTTCAGAGTTGGATGTTATTAAATAAATGTTGCTTTCGAATCAAGACTTGGGTTGATTATATATATATATATATATATATATATATATACGCCTGTGTGTGATTGAATCGAGGCTTGATTATGAGTTTTAATGCAAATAAATTATGTCAAACAATGTTGGAAAGTCGACAGTTGGAGGTTAATACTGGGCATGTTCTTATTTGAGTTTAAGAAATAAATAATTGGATTTGGATGGTTGGAATCATTGTGTATATTTCTATTTTGTTTTAAAAGGAAAAGGGGTTAGCATTGGAACATGAAAGATTGTGGCTCGAAGGGTTATAATTATAAAATTGGCAATGATATTATTATGTTGTTGCATAGATATTGTATAGATGCAAAGACTTCTATAATTGAAGTATTATGGGCATATGAATTGTCTTTTATTTGAAGTCAGCAAGCATTATGTCTGTAAATAAGGGACAGTTAAATGATTTTGGTTTTAAAGTCAATGCTTATTGGATTGTGGGTCTGAACAGAGTTATGGTTGTTGTTTCATTTAATTTATTTTTTTCTAAACAATATCCGTATTATTCCCTCACATACTATCACTTTTTCGCTCATTATACCCCCCTCATGATCCCAACTTCATTTTTACACTCCATGTTCTATAAAATAAATTAAAAACTCTGTATGGCAATGGCAAAAGATATGACACACAAATAGGTGGTAGATGATATATTTTGGTATTGATTGCACAATTAGTTATTTAATGAATTGTTAAGCAGTACTCATTTTTTATTCCATGTCATGCTACAACGTTTTCACTCATTACAATCCCTCTAGATGTCCCATGAACCCTTTTTCACCCCCTGCTCACTTGGAAATTATTAAATAATTTATTATGGATTGAATTGCATGGGTCTTAAGTCAATTTCTGAGCCAAACTTTGTTTCATATAAACATAATGTCATGTATGGTCTATTAAGGGACAGTTACTAATGAATTGTGTCATACAGGATGAGTTTCTTCAGCAAAGGCAGTCATGGCAGAAACAATAGAGGAAGAGGTAGTTGGAACAGAGGGCCTAGAAGGCCTAGATTCTCAATTCATTTTCATGTTGATCCCCAGGAGTTGAACCATTTGTTTCAAGTTGGGTTCTTCAATTGGATTGGGCAAGGGATAGTTCAACCCCAACCAAAGAGACCTCCCTTCCAGCCTCAAAATATATCTAGTATTCATGTGCCTCCTCATGTATCCATGCAACTAGAAGTTCCTGAAAATGATGGATGGCAGGAGATTGACAATCCAGCAGTCTCCCACCATCGTGGCTGGCCCAACTTGTCATTACCTCCTTCTCCACCACCTGTAAATCATAATGTTCAAATTTACCTTGTACATTCACATGTACAGTGCTCTCATGCTAGAAAACGGCTTAAAACCGATGTTCCCCATGTACAAGACAAAGGTAAAGTTGTTACCTCCCCTTCATCTCCTTCAAATGACTCATCAAAATTAGTGTCATCTCGTAAGCATATGAAGGATGATTTCTCCCATGTTATTAGTGAGATTAAGCCTCAAGGTTCGAATCAACGTAAGGCTAATTCTGGGAAGTCCAAAGGGGACAGCAGTGATAGAAGAAGGATTGCCTCTCAAAGTAGAAAATATGGATTTTAATTTATGTGTTTATGATTGAGATGTTGAAGACAATGGTCTATAGAAATTTTAGTACAGCAAGCTATTTTTTGGGATAATGTGGTTATTTACATGTTTTGGATATGATTTGAATTATTTATGATATTTAATATTCAAATTTTGGAAATATTTATGGGAGCTACAAGGAGGAATTTGTTTAAATGATTATCTAATTTTGTTTATTTTTTTGCAAAGAATAAAAGAAGGGAGTCACAAGGAGTCCCACCAACTTAGTTATTATTTAATAAAGACCCTTAACTATTATTATTATTACTACTTCCCCTAAACTAAAACTAGTTAAGCTTAATTAACTTAACTAAAGAAAGTAGTTGAACTACTTCAACTTATTTGGAATGCATAAAATCCAAATAAGAAGGAATAACAAGAGGAGAATAGAAGGAGAAATAAATATTAAGGTTTTCTCTTTTGTTTTCATGAGATAGTTTCATTTTTCATTCATTCTTGAGTTCATTAAAGGCCTAATTCTCTTTTTGACAGCAGGATCCTATTGGACACACCTACCACACTTAGAGGGGGGGTGAATGAGTGTGGGGTTCTTTTTCCCAAAACTTCCCTCTTGCACAAAAACTCATCAATTAGCATTCAACATTTATTCATTACCCATTGTTGTCATTTATAACCATTTATTTGTGAGCACATATCAGCAACATATA
>ML825035.1:13823-24984 GCA_009831015.1 Picea engelmannii | reverse complement strand
CAATAATGAGAGCATGGGTCCTCCAACCATTCTTCTAGGATAACTCAATCCGCAAAGCGTCTTCCCGTGAGGATTTTCACCATAAGGGGACCACTTTGGAGTTCATCCATTTGTTTACCTTTGCATCGATTGGTTTCCACTTGGACATATAAAATTCTCATCAAGGGAATGATATCAACCAATTACTTGACATCAACCAATGACATCAATCAAACCAAACCATTTACATCAATGACATATGATCCAACAATCTCCCAAGTAATCAAGCCATTGGCATCAATGACAAACCATTGGCATCAATGACAACATGATCCAACTGTTCCTATTGTAGACATGAAGGTTCAAAGTTGAACCATATCATTCATATGCTTGTTTCATAGGTGTTGATCTATCTTTGATAATGTGTTTATACTTGTCTATTTATGGATTAAATTTCATAACTGATAAAGGATATTGGGAATATTCAAATTGGAAGCAGTATGTCGAAAGCTAATCCAGACTTTAAATTTCAATTTTTACTTCTTGTCAGAGTCCTTTTGTATGGTTTTTCATCGGGGATATCTAAATTAGACTTTGGTCCATGCCCTCACAGGGATTTTGTAAAGAGAAAGATACTTTGATTTCTTGGAATGAAATAAATCGATTCTTATTCTGTCTCATTTGCATGTATTTGTGACTTGGTTACTTTTTCTTTTGATCTCCACATTTATTTTCTGTAATCTATATATTTTTCATAAAATTACATAAACATTTTATGTTATTTTGCAACATTCTTTTCATAAAAAACCAACCTAAACACTTGTAATTAATACTTGTGGATTGGGAAAATATTTTTGAGGCTATAAAACATAGGGTGATATTCCCAACTATATTGTCTTAGCCAGGAAATATTTGAAAATGCTTGAGTAAGATAATTCATATATTTGCCTCAACACACACTAAATTTAGCATAAGAGAGGAAGAATTTAATCAAGAACATAAATGAAAAAGCAATCACACAATAAACATATATTTAACCCTGGAAACCCAAACCAAGAAAACCAACATTCCTTGAGCATTATGCTCTCTTGATGTCTTATTCAATCTGAATAAAAGGTTACATGCCTAACCTTGGTCCACACCTAAGACACAATCGACATGATACCTTCTTGCTTATCCAAGATCAACCCTACAGCCAATTCGGCTTACATATGCATGACCAACTCTAAATTACATACTCATAGCTATTAGCCATTCATCATCTAAAGGTTCAATATTATCCTTTGCAGCCTTACAACACACCTCTTTATAGGCTTTACAGTAGGAAAAACCCTAAATAAATGGAGCCCAAAAACGGTTAAAGATCCATGCATATCATTGGCTACAAATCTCGTGAATCTTAGGATTCTATTACAGTCGACTACAAAGTCGTATTACCCATTGACTACCAGTTGGCCTTCATTCAGTCTTAAGTCGGTCACCACACACCCGCATGTCGACCTCTTTTCGGTTGACCTCTTTGACTTGTTTTCGATGCCTTTACCACGTTGAACCACCTCAACCTTCGACTTTGAATTTACCTGGTTGACTAACCTCGACCTTCAACTTGTTGTCGATCCACTTCGACTTCGACTGTCTATCGATCCAGCTCGACTAGGCTTTCACTGCAAAGAATATAAAAACCTAACAATGTCCCTGTAATGTCCCTAATTTGAAACCCTTTGTAATTGTACATATAGGCTGGTAAGTCGTCGGTATCAATTATTAATGTAAATGTACATATAGGTTGGTGAGTCATTGACACCAAATCGTGGTTTTGTGTGCACCTGAGTAGTGCACGAGAATTGTTACCGAAGAAAGGATACACACATTTCATAGTGATGTGCACACTTGAGTAAGTGTGTGGGGATTACCTGGAAGTGCGCATCAAACTAAGTTATATATATATGGATGTATTTGTATTTTAGGTTGGAGAGCCTGTGTGGTTATGAGGCTGGTGATTTGGGATGCAAATAGGCCAGTATGCATATCCATGTAAAATTAATCACACTCAAGTTTTTAATATTATCGCATCAATGTTCGCAGACATATCACATGAAAAGAGACGGGGGGATAACTCCACCGAAAAAGAGAAAGGGGGGGGGACTTAAGTCCTAGGGAATATTTTATTAATATTTCCAGCAAAATCTAGTTCTAAAGGTGATAAGTATCCAGTTTAAGGCATGCAATATATATTGCTACCCTTATTTTATTTCGGGGAGGAGAAATCATTCTAGGTTATTTCATTCATTTTTTCTTGAGTGCAGAAAGGGGTCGGAACATCTAAGAAAGGAAAACCATTAACTTATCTGCAAAGAAAATATTGTAAGGGGTTTTTTTGTATTGCAACGAGAGAGTATTTTTTGTCAAAGAGGCGAGTTTTCAGGCTCGTGAGCAGTCTCTCTAGGTGAGAGATTGTTTTTTGAAGAGGTGGGTTGTCGAGCCCATGAACATTCTCTCTAGGTGAGATTTTTGTTGGTAATTGTTCCCTGGTGCATTTGGAGTTGGTTGCAGGTCTCTGAGACTTCTTGTCTGGTCTATTACTGGAACCCTGGAAGGGAAGTGGGGAAGTCGAGGGACTATTGAGCATAGAAGGGGCACACTTCCTTGGGTGTAACAGGCATGTGGGGAATGAGATATTGTAGGATTCTTGCAGCAGTGGCACCTTGGACTAAGAAATTATGTTAATTATCATACCTTATCTTAGCATTAGGAACTTTTTTTCCCCAGTGGAGTTAAGCCTTGGCTCAGGGGTGACCTATTGTTAAAAGTATATGAGCAACGAAGTTTATGTCTTGGAGGAACATCTGAGTTATGTGAGCAGTTGGTGACTTTTCATAAAATATAAGTAGCTTTCTTTGTTTGTCTCCTTTACAGTGTGCTAAATTATATGTTTTTAATATGGGTTAAATTATTGTATTTTGTTGCATATAATTAATTGTTGTTATTCTATATTATGTTGCTTGCACATGTATGTGTGGTGTTGATAGTCAGTATTTGCAGTTGTGCAAGAGTATGACAGTTGTTGTTAGTTTTCATGTAATTTAACCTTATGATATTGGTCATGAGCCACTAAGGCGAGGTTAAAATGGTCGTGCATGCAGGGAAATACTTTGTGTGCACCAAAGGTTGGATTTAATTGTGCGCATAGGGAAGCAATCCGCACACACAAGGAAACATAATTGGCGTGTGATGGAAAAATGGTTGTGTGCGCAGTAGGTATCACATGTTCAAAGTGGATTACGTGGATAGTAGTGTTGTGTGCTCAGATTTATTGTGCACATAGTTGTTTCAAGTTACTTCCATTGTTTTAAGTTGCGTAAAAAGAGGAAAGTTTGTGTTGTGCAACTCGTCTTAGGGCTAAGCGTGTTACTTCAAGTATTACAGCGCAGAATATATGCACTGGATTTTGGAGTAGCATTACTCGGTAATAGGTTGTTTAAAGTTACAAATTGGTATCAGAGCAGTTTGATGGGTAACAGGGATGTTACAATTGTGGTATCAGAGAAGTTTGATAGGTAACGCGAATGTTACAATCAGAGAAGCTTGATAAGTAATGAGAATGCTACAGTTTTGGTATCAAATCAATTTGATAGGTAATGGGGATGCTACATTATGATATCATAGCTATGGTTTCAACATTGAGCTTGCATTGACCGATTTTTTATTAAAGGAAAAAAATGGACTGATAAGTGGTCGAATTTGGAATTATCGTGCAGCCATGGTGAGCATAAAATAAGAGTGTGCAAGTGTGCACACTAAATTTTGGATATTGCAAGGTGTGATGCTGGAAATGCGCAGTAAACAACGGTGCATGGGTGTGTGCACTAAAGATTGGGGCCGCGTGGAGAAAAATTTGTGGTGTAGGCACAATATTGATACATGGTGTATATGTCAAATATTGACACCGCGCATTGGCATGTATTGAATATCAGTGCATGTATGGGCTTAAAAAGAAGGGATTCTGACAAAATGGTGTAGATTTTTAATGAATTTGTTGCATGAATTCATCTAAAAAACCTTATTTCTTGTGCATTTTACAGAATTATTAGTGATTAGAGGAGGAAAGAATCAGCGCAAAAAGTCAAAAAGAATTGAAGATGCACATAGATCTTTTAGTCATGATGATTAATTCGGAGATCTGTATGTCGGTTTGGGTGATGATGGTACAGAATACAAGGAGGAGAGAATTAACTTGGTAGAAACCATTAAGGGACTGTAAAAAGATGTCCAAAGCTATAAAGTTGATAATGAGAGGCTTATGAAAGCCAAGGAGCAACAAGATGATTTCAATATCAAGTTGATGAAAATCTTGGATAGAATAGAAAAGAAAATGGATAAGGAGACTGAGAAAAGTAGGTCAAGAATTCATAGGTGTCATGATGAGAAGAAAAGAGGAATAAGAAGTGTTGATAGGAATCATCCTCACTCACCAAAGTATTCATTTAGGAAAGCACACAGTAGCTCAAGTCCATCTCTTGTTAGAAAGCATAAGAGAAGGATTGGGGTGGACGATCTACAGGGAGAAATGAATAAGATCAAGCCTCCTACCTTTGACAGTGAGAAAAAGAAGGATGAATATGTGAAGACTTGGATTTTGGGTATGAGGAAGTACTTCTAGCTACATAATTATTGTGCAGGTAGAAGGGATAATTTTCATCTATCAGCTAAAAGTAAAAGCATCAATGTGGTGGGATCAGTGCATGCAGGTGCAACACATTGATGAGAAGAAGGTTACTTGGAGGGCGTTGAAGAGGTAGTTTCAAAAGAAATACTTAACCAAGTGATACTATGACAAGAAAAGGAAGGAGTACTTTGAACTCAATCTTGGGAGTATGACAATAAATGAGTATGAAAGAAGATTTTTAGAGTTGCTAAAATATGTTGCATTCATCAAGGATGAACAAGTTCAAATTCATCGGTATCTAAGTGGGTTGCCATCATTTATCAATGACAAGATACAATAGGATGACCCCAATACATTGGAGGAAACTATAAGGCATGCTAAGTGTATTTATGATTAGCAAAGGGGAAGACCAACTTTCCAAAAGGTTTGGGAAGACAAGATGAAAAGCAAGGTGGAACAGAGGAAGAAGGGGGATAAGCCACCATTTTTCAGAAATACTGTGTAAGGATAGCCAACTCTTAATGAGCTTAGAATGACTGAGATAGTGGGAAAAAATCCAAGGCAACAACCTATTCAATGTTGGGGTTGTGGCAGAGATAATATGCACAAAAATTGCCCTCAAAGAGGTGAAAAAGTGAAAATTATGCACATTGTATAGTAAGTTGCAATAGTTGAAGACATGGGAAGAAATGTACCTAGGATTTATGCAGCCTTGGATAACAATCAAGTTGAGTTTCAGTCACACATGATTGAAGTGGAAGGTAATATTAATGACCAACCTATTTCTATTTTAATTGATTTAGGAGCTAGTAGTATTTATCTAGATCCTAAGATGGTGGAAAGATTCCAATTATCGAGAAATAATCTTGGAAAACATTGGTTGGTGCAGTTAGCTACAAGAGAAAAAAGGGAAAATTAATGAGATGGTCGAGGCATTTCCAATGGAAATGAATGGATTGAGCACAAAAGTTGATTTGAATATCTTACCTTTGGTCTCGTATGATTGCCTCATTGGTATGGATTGGTTGGATCAACATCATGTCGTTCTAGACTGTTACAATAAGGCATTTACTTGCTTGGATGAGGAAGGGAACTTAAGAATAGTTCAAGGCATTCCAAGGGTTGTAACTATCAGAGAAGTTTCAGCCTTGCAATTGAAGAAAAGTTACAGGAAAGGATGTCAAGTATTTGCAGAACACATGGAGGAGGTACCTAAGGATAAAGTGTCGAGTGTTGAAGATTGTGCAATACTAAAAGAGTTTAAGGATGTATTTAAAGAGATATCGGGGTTTCCACCTAAAAGAGATATTGATTTCTCTATAATTATGATGCATGGAGAAGAACAGGTATCCAAGACTCCTTATAGGATGAGTATGCCAGAGCTGAAGGAATCACAAATGCAACTTGAAGATCTTCTGAAGAAGGGGTATATACGCCCAAGTGTGTCACCTTGGGGCTCCCCATTATTGTTTGTGAAAAATAAGGATGGTATGTTGATACTTTGTATCGAATTCGGGAAATTAAAAAAAGTAACAATAAAGAACAAGTATCATTTTCTAAGGATATATGACATCTTTGATCAGTTGAAGGGCATGCACATATTTTCAAATATTGATCTTATATTTGTATATCACCAAGTGAGAATTAAAGAAGAACACATCAAAAATACTACCTTCAGAACAAGGTACAGACATTATGAGTTCATAGTGGTTCCTTTTGTGTTGTCAACTGCACCATTTGTCTTCATGTGTATGATGAATGGAGTTTTCAGAAATTACTTAGATACGATTGTCATTGTATTTTTGGATGACATATTATTTACTCAAATTATGAGGAAGAGAATGAGAAACACTTGAGGATGATGCTGCAAGTTTTGAGGGGGCATCAATTGTATGCAAAGTTGAGAAAGTTCTCATTTTACCAACGACAAATTCATTATTTGGGTCATATCATTTCCAAGGAAGGAATAGTTGTGGACCTAGAAAAGATAAAATCCATTGAGGAATGGCCGACACCAAGAAATGTCATAGAGGTGAGATCCTTTATGGGACTTGGAGGCTATCAAAGAAGGTTTATTGAAGGCTTCTCAAAGATTGTGCATCCAATTACATCCTTGCAAAAGAAGGGTGTGCGATTTGAATGGACTCTGGATTGTGTAAGGAGTTTTCAGCACTTGAAGATTAAGTTGATAAGTGCACCAATTTTGGGAATCGTTGATTCAGATGAATACTTCATTGTATGCATGGATGCATGCAAAGAAGGGATCGGTGGAGTCCTTAGTCAAAATGGGCATGTGATATCCTACGAATCAAGAAACTTAAAAGAGCATGAAATTCTCTATGCTACTCATGAATTAGAATTGGCATCCATAGTGTATGCCTTTAAGATGTGATGGAACTATCTCATGGGTAAAATATTTGAGCTGAGAACAAACCATAGTGGTATGAAGTATCTGTTTTGATATCCAAGTTTAAATGTCAAACAAAGTAGGTGGTTACAATTCCTCAGTGAGTATGACTTTGATATAAAGCATATCAGAGGAAAAGAGAACAAGGTGGGTGACACACTCAGCAAGAGGGTGCACAAGATGCATGTTACAGCCATTAGCATGTACAAATCAGATTTTTGTGCTAGAATTTTAGAATTTTCTAAATCAAATCAGCATTATGTGGACATAAGGAGACTTTATAGCAAGGTATGTAGCAGCATAATTTGGAAGGTTATGAGCTAAAATAGGATGGAATCCTCATGTATAGATGCAGATCCTATGTGCCAAATGATTAGGAGTTTAAAAGTATGATATTATTAGAGATGAATAAGGTTCATCATGCATGACACCCAAGATACCAGAAGACAATTTCTGCAGTAAAAAAAAAATACTTTTGTGCAGGTATGAAAAAGGAGGTTGTTGATTTTATTGCAAGATGTCTTGAATGTCAAAAGGTCAAGGTTGAGCACAGACATCTAATTGATTTGCTACAGCCTTTTCCCATTCTTGAGTGGAAGTGGGAATTTGTGACCATAGATTTAATTACTAAGTTTCCTAGGACTTCCACGTGGCATGATTTTATTATGGTAGTGGTGGACAAGCTTACTAACGTTTCCCATTTTATTCTAATGAAGTTAGCGCACAAGACATCCAACATTGCTAAAATATGCATGCAAGAAATTGCTACGCTGCATGGTGTACCTAATACAATTGTGTCTGACAAATATTCCAAGTTCACCTAAAAATTTTGGAAAGGTTTATTCAAAGGATTTGGAACAAATATGAAATTTATCACAACATATCACCCTGAGACAGATGGAAAAACAAAGAGAGTAAATCAGGTGATTGAAGATATTCTCAAGATGTATGTGATGGATAATCCATAAAAATGGGAAGACTACCTTCACCTAGTATATTTTTCTTACAACAATGGGTATCAATCATCTTTAAAGATTATCCCATTTGAGGCACTTTATGGTAGAAAGTGCAACATGCCAGTGAGTTGGGACAACCCAGCAAACCGCACAGTGGTTGGGCCAGATATGATCTGGGAAATGGAGGAGAAGATATTAAAGATAAGGTAGAATTTAAAGGTTTCCCAAGACAGGAAGAAAAGCTACGGAGATAAAGGCAAAACCCACGGAGATTTTAAAGTGGGTGACCATGTGTTCTTGAAATTAAAAGCCACACATAGTTCCTTGAAGTTGGGAAATTTTTCTAAGTTGGCAACGTGCTACTATGGGCCATTTGAAATCCTAGATAGGATTGGTCCTGTCGCATATATGATTGCATTTCTTGCATCCTTATGTATTCACAATTTTTTCCATGTATCATTTCTTAAAAAGTACGTACATGGTGATAATCATATTATTGATTGGAATGTGATTCAGGTGGAGCCAGAAGGCAATTTTCGAGTGTGATCGGTTTGCATATTGGATCGGAAAATCAAAAATCTCCAGAATCGAACCATGGAGTTGGTAAAGGTCCAATGGACCTGGTACGATATTGAGGATGCAACTTGGGAGTGTGAGGATGCTATGCGGCCAGAGTATCCACAAATTTTTGAAGATTTTTGAAATTTTGTCTGTACATGTGTATATAATGCACTAAGGACAATGCATAAATAAGGGGGAGGGGAATGTAATGTCCCTAATCTGAAACCCTTTGTAATTGCACATATAGGCTAGTGAGCCATTGGTATCAATTGTTAATGTAAATATTCATATAGGTTGGTGAGTCATTGGGCACCAAGTTGTGGCTTTGTGCACACCTGAGTAGTGCATAAGAATTGTTATCAAATATAGGGTGCGCACATTTCATAGTGATGTGCACACTTGAGTAAGTGCGTGAGGATTACCTAGAAGTGTGCATCGAACTGAGTTTTATATATATATATATATATATATGGATGTATATGTATTTGAGGCCGGAGAGCCTGTGTGGTTATGAGGCTGGTGAGTCGGGATGAAAATAGGCCAGTGCACCTATTCATGTAAAAGTAATCACACTCGAGTTGTTAATATTATCACATCGTTGCGTATAGACAGATCATAAGAAAATATATTGGGGGATAACTCCATCGGAAAATGGAAAAGTGGGGGGGACATAAGTCCTAGAGAATATTTTATTAATATTTTCAGAAAATGTGTAATTTATGGATATTTAATTATCCTAAGTTCCCAAGGGATGGGAATGGTTCACCAAGTGGATAAATCTAGTTCCAAAGGTGACAAGTGTCCATTTTAAGGCATGCATTATATATTGTTGGCCTTAGTGTATTCTGGGGAGGAGAACTCATTCTGGGGGATTTAGTTCATTTTTTCTCAGATGCGGAAAGGGGTCAGACCATCTGAGATATGATGGTTATTACCTTATCTATAGAGAAAATATTGTAATGGTTTTTTTGTATTGTAACCAAAGAGTATTTTTTGTCGAAGAGGTGGGTTTTCAGACCCATGAGAAGTCTCTCTAAGTGAAATATTTGTTGTTGAAGAGGCGATTTTTCAAGCCCGTAAGCATTTTCTCCAGGTGAGAGTTTTGTTGGGAATTGTTCCCTAGTATGCCAGGAATTAGTTGCAGGGATTTGAGACTTCCTATCCAGCATGTTGTTGGAACCCTAGAAGGGAAGTGGGGCAGTCGAGGGAATGTTGAGAAGAGAAGGGGCACACTTCCTTCGGTGTAATAGGCATGAGGGAAATGAGAGATTGAAGGCTTGTTGTAGTAGTTGTTACACATTACATTCTTGGTACTCGTCGAGTCAATGCTTCCAAGTAAGTTTTCGTGCCTCATCATGTTCAAGGGAAGTTTCACTTCAAACCATCCATCTACAGTATTGTCAGTTTCCATTTCCTTTGTCATTCCATACTCATTCGATTCACCATCTTACATCACTTTCTTGTGTCTGTTTCATGTCGATGATGGGGGATACACCAAGGCCCTCCTTCAACGAGTATTTTCATGTCGACTTCAACATATCATCTAGGAATTAGAATTAGAAACCAGTTAGTACCTTGACACCTACATGTCGCAATGGCAGGCCTCCTCACTTCTGACTATAGGTTCACATTATTGACCTCTAATCAAATGATTCCATGAATGTTCGACATCAACTCATTTATTCACATTCACTGGAATGTACTAGGGTACCTTGGGATTCATTGACATCATTGGTGATTTCCCTCGTAGTTGTTAACGGTTTACCTCAATGATCGATTATCAAGTGGTTTCTACCATTTTTGACATCAGATCATCTATTCACATGGTTATATTCGTACCACATCAGGATTGGGACGAAGACATTGGGTTGAGTGTTCACTATATTATCTTATTTTCCCAGGTTGTGAAGGATATCATATGAGCATGTTGATATATGTATTGTCACATAGATCCACATTGTATTGGTATGTGGTTATGGTTTATCATCTTGTAGCTCCACTGTGTATTTTTTGTGGCTACGATCATTTCATGTCATGGAGGTATGGATCCACATTGTATCTCTAGTGGCCATATCCTTAGTCAATATTTTTCATGGACCCGCGGTGTATTGGTTGGCAGTCGTGCTTTGAGATATATCGTATTATGAGCATAGGTATGTATGCCTCGGAAATGGAACATATATTAATAATGTCTAATGGTTTTTTGCAGCTTCTGTCAGGTTCTCCAACTCCACACCCTTGCATTGAAGAATTTGTAAAGTGTTTCAGCCATCAATTTCTCTTTTGGCCTCACACTTTAGGGGGCATCTGTTACACATCAAAATGCCACACTTAAGTACTTCACCCTAAGTATCGTAGGTGTCGTAAAAGTGTCATATGCACCTTGCTAAGTGTCGCATACACCTTGACACCATGAAAGAACATTTTTCACAATCCCTAGTCAATGAGGAGAAAAAATATATCATATGAAGGTCAAAATACTATGTGCACATGAATTATTTATTAATATTCATAAAAAGGAAATTAATTTAGTGTGAGAATCCACTTCACATTTAGTTTCCTAATCTCAAGGAGAGGTTGAGAATATCATGG
>ML825034.1:147062-157870 GCA_009831015.1 Picea engelmannii | reverse complement strand
CTAAAGACGACATAAATAAAATAGCATTACTAATCTAATATTCCCCAATTAAGGGGTAATGAGACAATATTAGGGCTTAACATCAACAAGGAAAAAAAACAAAGACCAGGTTCAAATCATAGGAATATTCAACAACAAGACCACTTGCAATTGTGCACACTGATCTTGTTGGACCAACTACAACAAAAGGGCTTAAAAGGTGAAAAATACTTTATGTTATTAGTTGATGATTATACAAGAATGACTGCACTTT
This sequence comes from Picea engelmannii, assembly GCA_009831015.1. NCBI lineage: Eukaryota > Viridiplantae > Streptophyta > Pinopsida > Pinales > Pinaceae > Picea > Picea engelmannii. Next base: position 157,617 of record ML825034.1, on the reverse strand, counting down.
GCTTTCTCAAGAAAAGTCAGAAGCTTTTGAAAAATTCAAGATCTATAAGGAAATGGTTGAAAATGAGATGGATTCAAGAATCAAATGTTTGACATCTGAAAATGGAGGAGAGTTCACTTCAAAGGAATTTATGGACTATTGTAGCAATCATGGAATAAAAAGGCAATTCTTCATTGTTAGGACACCTCAACAGAATGGAGTTGTTAAAAGAAAGAACATGACAATAGAAGAAATGGCTCGAACAATGCTAATGGATTCCAAATTGATAGATATATTTTGGACACAGGTAGTTCATACAACATTTCACATTCAAAATAGAGTAATGCTTAGAAACAAAACTAATAAAACTTCCTACAAGCTATGGAAAGGAAGACCAACAAATGTGAAGCACTTCAGAGTTTTTGGAAGCAAATGCTACATCAAAAGAGAAGATGGCAGAATGGGAAAGTTTGACTCTCACGTGGACAATGGATTACTTGTTGGTTAATCAAGTACAAGGAAAGCATATGAGTGTTACAATCTAAGATTGAACAAAGTTGTGGAAAACATCAACATAACAATTGATGAAACAGGTAGACCAGAATCAAAGGAAGAAGAAAACAAATCAATGGAACAATTTTTTGAAGAAGAAGATGAAAAAGAAGTAGAAGAGGAAGATGAAGATGAACAAAATTTGACAGAAGAAGAACATCAGTATTGTTCCTACCAACGGTCCTCTTCATATTGAATGACCGAGTCTAGATACATTCCTTCACCCTCCTCCAAAGGGCGTTGTTCGGAAATCAACTTTCAATCCTCATGCACGTGCTACCAAGAACTACAGTATTGTTGAAGATATGGCCCAAGAACCATCCATGATGTCATCCCTCAAAGTCCTTCAGAGTTGTCCTATACAATGGAAGGCACTGTTGAAATCTATTGGTGGAATCAACCCTATAGATACAAATTTAATAACATTTGACTTGGAAGATCACATTCCAAGGTTACCCCCTCAACTCGCATTCCAAATACAAGTTATTTTCTCTGGTAAAAATATTTGTAGAACAACTATTGATAAGGGTGCCTCGACATGTGTCATGTCTATTACCTGCTAGAAAGACATCAGCTCTCCTCCTTTGAATGAATCCCACAACATGCTCAAAGCCTTCAATGGATTTGGTTTTAAGCCTTATGGTGTACTCCCTTCATTTCCTATTACGTTAGAAGGAAAAATGGTCAATGTTGAAGTGGAGGTCTTTGACACTCCTCTCGATTACAACCTTATACTTGGTCGTAGCTGGATCGATTACATGCATGTAGTTGTGTCCACTCTTTTCTGTGTTGTGTGTTTCCCACACCAAGGAAAAGTAGTTACTGTAGACCAATTGGCCTTCTTTCACTCTGATGCACGTACCAACAACATATTTCTCATTGCAAAACCCCCCTGGATATGAGAATGTCGGTGTGGGTCTTCTTAAAGATTCCTCATTGATGGGCACTTTCCCCATACCACCACCTGATGTTCCACATCCATTTTTCACCTCGATCAACATGATCTTCACCGTTGTTCACGGAACCCCTGCATCTTACGACCCATGGATGGTACCCAACCCCGATGATCCTCTTCGATATGGAAATGAAATGCCACTAAGTCCGGTTGAATCCGCTTATCAAACCATTCAATTGACAACCCTTTCAACCCCGTCTCTTGGTGATTTATCTCCAGATCCATTCTGCATCATTTTTCCCATGGATGAGATGATTATGTTTGTTATGTCCATGGAAGACACCCCTTGGGATGATGGACATCATCGTTCCATCCTCTTCCTGGAACAACACACCATCAAGGGTTACTAATGGATCTCGACCCCATTGATCATTGTTGTCATTTATACCATTCCTGAGTCTACACATGATCTGTTCTATGAAGGGAAATTAAGTAACATCTCACCCACCCTCCCTCTCGACATATCCGTAAAACCTGGAATTGTCGAAAATGTCCATATCGGAGCTTCGTATTCCCATGACGAAGTGGTCACCTACAAGTCTCTATTCCAATAATTTTGTGATGTCTTCACATGGAGCTATGAAGAAATGTCGGGTATTAACCCCAACATTATGGTACATGAAATTAAGACATACTCGGGCGCTAAACCCATCCGACAACGACTTCATCTGGTCCAGCCATGTAAAGCAACTGCTATCAAGCTTGAAGTTAAGAAACTTCTTAAGGATAGCTTCATTTACCCAGTGGCTCTAACTGACTGGGTTTCTAATCTTCTTCCAATCGACAAGAAACAATGCACAATCCATGTGTGCATTTATTATAGGGAAATTAACAATCTTGTCCTAAAGACAACTTTCCTAACCCCTTCGTTGACCATATAGTCGACGATTGTGGCAGAAGAGAAATATTCTCTCTAATGGATGTTTTCTCTGGATATAATCAAATCAATATTGTACCCACAGACCAACACAAGACTGCTTTTATTTGTCCTTGGGGAACTTTGTCCTATCGAAAACTCCCATTCGGTTTAAATAATGTCGTTGCAACTTTTAAATGCGCTATGTCTTACACCTTTCATGACATAAATCACATTGTCCAGCCATATCTCGATGACTTACCCGCTCATTCCACACGTCATGTAGATCATCCCATCCACCTCCATGCCATTTTCCTTCGATGTCAGTTTTACCATATATGCTTGAATCCCCACAAATGTGTTTTCTGTGTAGAATCCGACTGACTTCTGGGATTTATTGTTTCACATCAAGGGATTAGGGTAGATTCGTTGAAGGTCGAGGCGATTCTCAATCTCCCTCCTCCTTCCTCACTTCGCAAGTTACAAAGTTTGCAAGGGAAGGAAAACTTTCTCCATCGTTTCATCCTAAACTGTGTTGAGCTAACTCTTGGATTTACATGACTGCTGAAAAAAGGTTCTGAGTTCATATGGGATACCACTGTCAACAAATATTTTGAATCTTTGAAACTGTCTTTGACACGTAACCCCCTACTCTTCCCATGTGATTACAGTCAGGATTATTTCCTTTACCTCGCAACCTCAAACTATACCATTGCTATGGTTCTCATCTAGAAGGATGATTCTCATGATTCTCATGTCATCTATTACTTGAGTCGAAGTCTCATGACTACCAAAAATAAATATTTACATGTTGAAAAACAGGCCTTGGCAGTGGTCCAAGAGGTTCAATGTTTCCGACACTATATCCTTTTATGCAAAACTTCAATGATTTCTAACTGCAACCCTATGCAACACATTATTAAACATCAATTGCTAGGGGGGAAATACTCCAAATGGATCATAATACTCCAGGAGTTTGACTTATAATTTGAACGCGCTAAGTCCAATAAATCCTTGATGTTTGTCGAATTGATATACGACCTTCCCTTCTCTGAGATGAAAAATGTAGCAGAAGATTCATTACCCAATGAATCCCTTTTCCTGATCAGTTGTGATGACCTTTGGTATGGATATATCATCATATATCTCCAGGCCCAGACTTTTCGGCCCAATTTGTTTAGCACTAACTGCCATCGAATATGCTACCAAGCTCGTCATTATATTATCCTTGGTGATACTCTTTATCGTCGTGGGATTGACTCCATTTTTCGATGCTACCTCATGTTTGACGAAGCTGAGAAAGCCCTGAATGACTGCCATTCTAGAGACTGTGGTGGTTACATGTCTGGGTATGCTACTGCCCATAAATTCTTATGGGTAGGGTATTTTTGGCCATTCTAGAGACTGTGGTGGTTACATGTTTGGGTATGCTACTGCCCATAAATTCTTATGGGTAGGGTATTTTTGGCCTTCTTTATTCAACAATTGTATAATTGTCATCCAAAAATGCCATGCTTTCCAAACCTACAACAATAAAATACGATCACACCCCACTCCTCTACACCCTTTGGTCTTCGTTGGTCCTTTTGCAAAATGGGGTATCGATCTCATGACATGTCACCCTCACTCGGTCGAGGGGCATGGATACATTATCGTAGCCATAGATTATTTTACAAAATGGGTCGAGGCGATGCCAACATTCGACAATACCAGAAGGACTGCAACATTATTCATATTCAATAACATCATTTCTCGTTTTGGTGTTCCTCAGGCTATCGTTACTGATCATGGTAGCCACTTTAGAAACTTCATGATGTCCAAACTCATTGAAAAGTTGGGTCTTGGCCATGAAAACTCAACACCCTATTACCCGCAAGCCAACAACCAAGTTGAAGCAATAAACAAGGTCCTCATTACCATGCTTCGATGAATGATAGGGATTCACAAAACAAGTTGGTAGACAATGTTGTTTTCATCATTGTGGGCTTACTGGACATCCATTAAGTCTAATACCGGGTTTACACCATTCCAGTTAGTCTATGGTCTAGAAGCCATCTTGCCGATTGAATATGAGATACCCTCCTTAAAACTAGCCGTCGAACTTCTCCCGAACACTTTTGCCAAAGAAGAACGTCTGTTGTATCTTATGCAATTAGATGAAAACCATTGAGATGCCACCCTGGTTATAGAATCCCAGAAGAAATGCGTCAAATCCTAATACAACAAACATGTCAGGCCACGAGTTTTCTTCGAAGGTGATCTGGATCTTCTTTACGAACAAGACCGGGATATGCTAGTAGCCGAAAAATTTGAAGCGATGTGGCGAGGTCCTTATATTGCCAGTCGGGTTTTGGAAAAAGGAGCTTACGAATTGGTAGACTACGATGACATCCCTTTGAGTGAACCCATAAATGGGTTGTACTTAAAGAAGTATTATGACTAAGATCACATGTGCATGAGTGCTTGTATTTTATTGTATCATACTTTTTGTGTGTTACTTTAGTATGATTTTTCGTTATTTGGTCTCTGCCCCTGACTTCTTATCTTACATTGTGCTTGGTTTCCAGATGTCAGAGTGTTCGCTACCCCACATTGGCTTCGTTGATGGCACTAGTCGTAGTACTCAGAATCTTGCTTCTATTGCATGGGCAATTTACGCACCTACAAACAAACTTATCAGTCTGTGAGGTGTATGCATTGGTCGTGCGACCAACAATATTGTGGAATATAACACCATCATTGAATTGTTGATTGATGTTATTTCTCTTGGTATCCGCCACCTGATTATATGACTTGATTCGCAGCTAGTAGTACTACAACTAAGTAATGTCTATGCTATTCGAAGTCGTACTTTATTACAGGTATATTTACGAATTCACCTCTTGGAATGTTATTTTGATTATATTGAGTATCAACACATTCCTAGATTTCTAAATACATTGACTGAAGCATTAGCTAACTATGTGTTGGACAGACATTTGGGACTCTTATAAACCAATCACATATTACATTTATAACACAACACAATATAAGCCGGTAGAAGCTGTATATATGTATATAACGATAAAAAAAAATTACAAAAATTTTCTATCCAAGGACCAAAATCTCAAAAATACGAAGCCCATGGCTTCTACAAAATAGCATCATGGATGACACTCATGATAACACACAACTTCTCGGGCTACCCTACAAAGAAGTTGGCTGATAGACTCAAACACGCCCACAGTATGGTGTTGGTAATGTCTAGGGATCTCCCCAATAGCCATATCCGGGATGTCCGAGGTCAACCCCTCAAAGTTCTGCTCCACTTCCTTGTAGTCTTCGACATCCCATCTTGCCACTAGAGCCACCTCTCCTCACCACTGAATAAGAGACGTTCCTGGAGGTCAATACGGCCCCACATCTGTGTCATCAAAAAGATATTTTTTGATTAGTTCTTGGATAAACACAAAAATATTTCATATCATAAAAATTACAAAAACATTTAAAAATAACAAAATGTGTACTTCTTACCTAGATCACCCCACTGAGCATCTTCAGGCAAGACCAAATTCGGATCCCCTCAGAAATCCAAACCAGCGTATGCGTAGTCGTCAAGCATCATCATCTGGGCCTTAACCAGTCAAAAAATTGTACTTGATTATAGGCCCAGTTATGTGTCGAGCCATGAGGTTGCACCACCTCATCATTCTCGGATCATGTGGGGCTGGTAAACCCCAATCAACCTGTAATCGTAGAAATGGGACCCTCTCGATGAATAAGGACACCAAAAGTGATTCGTACCCAAACTGCTTCAAGTTACCCCTTCTTCACTTCATCAATTGCCTCTTCATACTGCAAAGAACTGCATCCGACCAGTTGAAGACCCAAGGCTCTGTGCACTCTATGGCGTAATGGAAGTAGCTCCGGAGAGCCATGTGTGGAGCTACGCACCCAACCATGTGTGAAATAGTGAACAATATGGTTTGCGGGGTCAAGTCTTGGACCCCCCAAATAGAAACCTTACCCTTGCTTCTTTCTGCCTCGGGAACACAATATTGGCGACAATACTCACTCATAGGGAGTCCACTGCCTCGGCCACCGGTCGAGCTAGCATGGTATCCACACCGTGATAACCCCATTAGAAAATAGATATCCTCGATATCTAGGGTTAGCGTATGGACTCCCACATGAAATAACTATTGGTCCACATCCCACATGTGGACCAGGTATTCCAACAATCTCAGTTGGTCTCTCATGCCTGGAATCCTGAAGAATTTCAAGAGCCCATAGTCTGAGAGGGAAGCAACTATACCTGGGTCATTCCCGGAAATGGCATAATCTTCCTCATGTTCTCTTTTGCGCCACTCCAACATTATGATGGTCAAACACCTGCACAAGAGACATGAGAGAAGAGTTAGCAACTTGTTCCAAACTTTTGCCTTTTTTTTATTGAGAAAAACTTAAATTCAAGATCCATGTCTCGGCCCTCGCAGGTGAGCCTTTGGCACAGTGTGATATTATCGCATGTGCCCTAAAGTAGATTCTCACAGGTCCCGCAAGGCCCACCTGCGAGAATGCTCAAGCACATGGTGTGGCCCTAAAACAAATTTAAAATCCAAGAAATTGCCAATAAAAACAAAAAAAATGAACCATGAAAAGTTGAAGGATCAAGAGCTTACCTCCTTGGCTAAAACGGTTCACCAAATGATCGCTTGTGCCTTTCACAATCGATCAAATAAATTTGAGGGAAAATGAGGTGGTTGGACAAGTGTTTTTGGCAAAATCATAATGAAATGGTAAAAATCCCCTTTTTCCCATATTTATTCACTTTTTACTATTTTTTATATATTATTTTTATTTTTCTTATAAAACCTAATGCCTTAATATCCTTGTGAGTATGTGTTTTTGCAGGTATGGCAACTTCAAAGTCCAAACAGGGGGGTACGGGTGTTTTTTCTTTTTCTTGCATATATGACTAATTTTTTAGGGTTTTTATAGGAAAAACCTCGAGCTCAGTCTTCATTCGTTCTCGCGCTCGGAAAAATATGAGAACGTAACTGAGTATACTTTTTCTCATTTTTTTCGTACTCGTCATGGTAACACGAAAATGATGAACCTAAGGGAGTCCCCTTTAATTTTTTTTCACTCTCTATAAAAACGGAAAGATTGCCAAGTGATCTTGTTCTTTTCACACTCATTAAAGTATTTGAAGAAAACGCCTGTTGAGCGATATTCTATCTCTTTTTCGGTCTCATCAGACTACTTCACGAAAAAGGAACTGAGAGAGTTCTCTTTTAAGTGTTTTTCCAGATTCTATAATCATGAAAAACCCCCGAGTTTTCTTTCCTTGGATTCGTAAAACAAACATCGAAAGGCCCATATGGGACCGAGCCACTCCTTCCTAGGGTTTGTTAAATATACTCCAAGGGACTCATCCGAAGGATGAGCTTACATCAACAAACATATGTTATCCTCCTCAAGATTGTGTAAAAATAAAGAGGTACTCGCTAGAAATGGTGGGGAAAATTTTGGGAAAGGGATGTGTTTTCGTATTCATATTAATGGAAGTAAGCATCACTCTTGAACTTGACACACCCTATTCATCATTTGAATTCGGGTTGGGAAATCCACTTGTCTCTCGTTCGACTTGCTACAAGGTCATGTATTGGGTTGTCTTTGAATCATTGTTGCCAAGTCCTTTGTCATGTCACTCATATGTTCAAGAGAAGTTCAAACGTGCCCTCTATTGAGTCGTCCATCTTTAGTTTTCCATTCTCACCGAGTCAACCTTCCCTGTGTCCATTTCAACCCTTGTTCATACTTTGATTCTCCCTCAAACTCTGTTACTTATTTCGTGTCATTGATGGGGGATACATCAAGGCCCTCCTGTAACGAGTCTTGTTTCATTGAATCCAACTTATTATCCAGATATAAGACTTAGAAATCATTTAGTACCTTGGAACCTGCATGCCTTAATGGCAGGTGTCTTTGCTTTCGATAGGGGTTTCACATCATTGATCCTTGATCGAGAGATTTCGTTGAGTGCTCGGCTTCAGCTCATTCATTTGCATTCGTTCAGATTATACTTTGGTACCTTGGGAGTCATCGACGTCAATGGTGATTTCCCTCCCACTTGTTAACGATTCTCATCAATGACCAGTAATCAAGTGGTTTTCTACCATGTTCGACTTCAACACATGTAATCACATGGCTAGATTCATACTTTCAGGTGACGGGATTGAAGACCTTAGGTCTCATCTTTTGATCCAGGCTGCGATGGAGTATGTATGATTTGTATCAGCACATAGATCCACTTTGTATGTCTCGTGGTTATGTCATTATTCAAGTCTTCTCACATAAATCCACAGTGTATTCCTGGTGGCTATGTAGCATTTTGACAACCTAGATCCATACTGTATGATTGGTGTTCATGACATATGTTTACAATTCCATTCATTTTTGATCTGAGTATGGGAATGCCTACCTCATAAATGGTATTATATTCTGCATATGCTTAGTTGTTTATAGGTTTCCGACTAGGCGCACTCCTTGTTTCTGACACACACACACATTTTACAAAGTATTTCGATTGTCACAAGTTCCGGCCTCATACTTTTGGGGGCATTCTGTTATACATGATTTTGGTCACTCTGGTGATGTTTCTATAAGTGATGTATTCAGGCTCTCACAAGGACTTTTTGCCTAAGAAAATTGGCTGCTATCTTCTTCCAAAAGCACATTTTTAAGGTGAGTTCACAGGCTGCCTATGTTACAGGGTGCGAAAATCCCTCATTCTCGCAGGCCACCCACACTTAGGGTGCGAAGTGTTCGCAGTCTGCTCGATAGGTACAGTGCAAACCTGTTTTTAAGCTGGAAAAGGAGAAGAGGTCATGAAGGTTATAGAAGGGGATCTTATAGAAAATGAGTTCGCATTCTCATGGTTGGCATCCTACTGAATTCTCAGATTTAGTGGGATCATCCTCATCCATGTAACCATCTCTCCTTCTCCTATATATTGAAAGGATTCTCATGGAAAAGGTTAAGCAAGATTGAATGGAGAATTGGTGAAAGAATTGTGTGAAGAACCCTGCTTGGATAGAAGCTTGGAGACTCTTTTTGGCCCACCAAGTTGTATTGGATCTTCTTCATGCAAGTATAGAGCAAGTGTGTGTGTTAGAGACAAGGGTCACTAAAAGGAAGCTTGCGACATCAAGGCCATACAGTTGTATCTTCTACTTTCAATTAATATGATACAATGGCATGTCCCTTTCCCATAAAATTACTCTTATTTTGTTGCATAACTACTTGATCATATGCATAGGTTGACATTGAATATACTTTTCTATCTTCACTTTGGTTGGTTTGTGTTATCTTGGACTTGATTTCACAAGAGCATCAGAGCGAAGTGGGAACAACAGAGACCTAAGGAAGAAATATAAAGGTATGTTACTCATTCCTTCTCATTAGTAGATTCAATGACTACAACATAGGGAAAGAGTCGTGTTCTGTCTTGTTTTGTTCTAGATCTATGTGGATCTAGGGAGATCTGTTAGTGTTTGCACCTACCGATTTATTCGATAACAACAAGTTCAAAAAATATCTCCAAATACACCTAGCAAACGAGTACAGAAGAATCATCCTTCAGATCAGATTATTGGAAACAAAGATGCAGGAGATGAGACTAGAAGAAAAATTTGTTCACCAGAAAAAACACACCTAGAACTCTTATCTACAATTGAACCAAAATTTTTTGAAGAAGCTAGTAAGGATGAATTTTGGAATAAGGCCATGGATGAAGAATTTGATCCAATAGAGAAAAATGACACTTGGGAATTGGTTCCAATACCAAAGAATTGGAATGTGATCAACACAAAATGGATTTCTAGGAATAAATTGAATGAGGATGGACAGGTTACAAGGAACAAAGCTAGATTGGTATGTAAATGATATGCACAGAATGAAGGAATTGACTTTGAAGAGACATTTTGCCCAGTTGTCAGAATGGAAGCAATCTGTTTACTTTTAGATTATGCATGCTCCAAAAATGTTAAAGTGTATCAGATGGATGTAAAATCATATTTTTTGAATGGGGACCATGAAGAAGAAGTCTACATTGAACAACCAGAAGGATTCAGTTGTCAGAGAACACTGACTATGTATGTAAATTAAAGAAGGCCTTGTATGGTCTAAAACATGCTCCTAGAGCATGGTGCTCCAAACTGGATAAGTAT
>ML825034.1:87625-97712 GCA_009831015.1 Picea engelmannii | reverse complement strand
TCCCATGAGGTTTTCCATCTTTCCTCATTTATTTCAGTGTATATTTTGTATTTGGGTACCTAAAATGGCCTTGTTTCCAAGACCCATTCTTTATTTTCACCATAGTGATGTTCAGTGGGGGTGTTGAAGTTACTTCACGCACACCTAGGATTTCTTTTTTCCTAAGTTTTTTCCTTGTTTATTAGTCATTATTAATAATTATCCATTCTCCTGTATTTTAGGGTAGAATATTCCACCTGGAGAATATTCTCTTCAGTTTTCACTTCAATTTGACTAGTTGAGTGCAGTCTAGATGCTACATTGGTTTTGTCACCATGCAATATTGGGATAATCAACAACTAATGCACATTGTACTTGGGATCATCACCAGACTAGCGAATTGCTCATGATTCTCTAATCTCCTCATCACTTCACTCTATTTCATTCAGTTAACTAAAGACTGATAGACTAGTTAACTCAAACTAGGTGGCAGTTCACTTTGGTAACTGCCTGAGAGACTAGACTAGGTGGAAGTTCACTCCCGTAACTGTTGGTGTGTCTCAATATCACTCTATACCACCACTATGGCACATTATTTATTCATGTATCCTATATATATTGTAAATTATTCTCTCTTTGAGTGTGGAAAATGGTTCATGAGAATTCTTTCATTCTTTCTCTCCTTCTTCTTTCTCCAATTCTCTTTGCAAATGTGTGTATTATTGTTTAGCTAGATCTATTATGTGCAGTTTCTACATATTTACAATTAATTGGAGAAATAAACTTCTTTATGGGTCTTCATATACATTAAAAAAACCAAGGAATTTTTATTTCTCAAACTAAGTATATTAGATAAATTCTAAAGAAGTTTGAAATGGAAGATTTCAAACTAGTTACCACTCCTATGCAAACTAGTTGCAAGTTGAGAATAGATAATGATTAAAAGTCTATAGACCAGAGGAAATACAGTTCAATGATTGGTAGCTTACTATATGTGACAACATCTAGACCAGAATCCAGATGTAATGTAGGCATCTGGATAGGTGGCACGATTTCAAGCAACACTAAAGGAATCACATGTATTAAAGGTGGAGAGGATTTTCAGATATCTCAAAGGAGGAAAAGTGTTTGTATGATGGTATCCAAAAATAAAGGATATATCACTTATTTTCTACACAGATGCAGATTGGGTAGGTTTCATTGATGACCGACAAAACACCAGTGGAGAAACGTTCTACTTGGGTGAGTGTTTAGTATCATGGTTAAGTAAGAAACAATCATCTGTATTCTTATCTACAGCCGAGGTAGAGTATACTACAACAACAACATGTTTTACATAGGTTCTATCGATGAAAAAAACTCTGACATATATGAAAGTTGAGTATGATGACCCCATTCCAATATAATGTGATAATACAAGTGCCATCAATATCTCAAAGAACCCGGTGAGACAGTCCAAGACTAAGAACCTTCCAATAAAGTATCACTTTCTACGGGAATAGGTTGCAGGGAAGAACATCATAGTTGAATATGTGGGCACAAAAGAACAAGTGGCAGACATATTTGCAAAACAACTTCCAAGAGAATCCTTTGAGTATCTTCACCAGAGACTTAGAGTAATCTCTACTCCAAAATGAATGCTTTTGAATTCTTATCTTATATGTCTTCGATCTACACGAGGAAGCACCATAAAGAGGACAGTTCAGGTTGGGAGAGATATATCAGATTCATGCTTAGAAAACAAGCATAATGACATGATTCTAGGGGGAGCGATGGTCACAAGGGAAGAATAAGTGAAATGACTTCAGAGTGATACCCTTTTTCAAAGAGGGAGATATTATTCATATGAAGGGAGAGAGAGTAATTATAGGCTTATAAACACAAAGAAAAATCAAAGACATGTAGACAGGGGGAGCAACTCCAATGAGAGTTCAGTCAAGGGGAGTAGCCCCAAAGGGAGATACCCTTTCCCATTAATGTCAAAGGGGGAGAGATAGAAACATTGATGAGGATTATAAGCATGAATGTTATCATGACTGAGTGTTTCCATCAATGTTGGTGTTGCCATCAATGACAAAGGGGGAGATTGTCATACAGTTGGCTTAGATTGATGGAAAATTGGTATGGGTTGTTGGTTGTCATTTATGTGAACCATTGGACAGTGATATTGTAGATTGATGTCAACCCGTAATGATTGATGTCAACCCTTGGAGAAAGTTCGATAGCGAATTCCGGTAGCACAAAGGTTTAGGTAATGGTCCCAAGGTTGTTTCATGTATAATGGTATGTGTTTTAATGTATTTCAAAGTAATACTATTATATATGGATAGTACATGTCATTCCATTTCTGATGGTATGTGGAATGTCAGATAACTCCTCATTGTTAGAGAGTTATGGCCATGAGAATTTTGAGAACCCATGTTTGGGTAGTGGAAACAAGTTTGTTTGATGGATAACAATATGAGTTTTGATATATTTTTAGGAAATACTATTCTATATGGATAGTACATGTCATGCCATTTTCAGTGGTATGTGGAATTCCACATAACTCCTCACGGTTARAGATTTATGGCCATGTGAAGTTGGARAACCCTCATGAGTCATCTAGAAGCCCCAAAAGGTCAATGTATTCAAAGTGGTTTAAGATATTTTTAGAAGGTAAATAATAAATTGAAGTGATGAGTGTACTATAATTCAAGGTGAATACAAAAGAAATTATTTAAATAATAAAGTTAATGGAGAAATTATTAATTTGACATGTGGTTAGAAGTGGGTTAGCCCTAAAATAAGGAAAGTGGTTTAAGATGGTTAGAAGGTAACCCCTTGAGGTAAAGTGAAGGGATGAGTGTACTATAATTCAAAGTGGATACAAAATAGATTATTTAAATAATAAATTTAATGGATAAATTACTAATTGGACAAGTGGTTAGAAGTTGGTTAACCCTAAAATAAGGAAAGTGGGTTAAAATGGTTAAACGGTAACACCTTGAGGAAGCTACATGAAAGTATAAATAAGAGGCAAGACTCTCTCATTTTAAATCAAACTGGAGAATATTGAATATGTACAAGTAAACGAGGTAACCAAAGTATATCTAAGCTGAATTTCAGAGAGAAGGTGAAGTAAACAAGGCCAAAATTCAAGGGAGGATAAATTATTTTGATTATGCTTTCTAAGGTATGTTATTTACAGGTCATCTCACCATTTTCGAAATAACTTTTTTTTCTAGAATGATTCAAACATAGGCCATTGATAAAACATATCCATTTAGATGTGGTATGAATTTACGTTTTTGGGTCGTTGTAGTTTTGGAGTTACACTCTGTGGAAAAATAGGGTTTGTGGCTAGTCCTGAAACTAGTCTAAAACAAGTGTTTCGTGTAAAAGCGTCATACATTCTTCATAACAGATCCACATTAAGTAAGAAAAAATGTGTTGGTTAGAGTATAGTTTGTAGTATTTTGTGTAAAATTTTCATATCCATAAAACAAATATTTTGTGCAGGGAATGCTCTACAAGTTCGCTCTCTAGAACAAGACATAATTCAACAAGGTGTGCCATTTTTGCTATAACTCCTTTTTTCATAGGATCCAAGTAGTGCAACCTGGAGGAATTGTATAAAAGACACTGAAGAACATTGTGTATCACTTTTATATCTTTATTCATTACAAGTACATAGTTATGATTATTTCAAGTTAGGGTTGTTGACTAATTCAAAACTAGTCATGTGAGACTAAAGTAAAGTTTGATGAAAATGTTAGTCTCGTGTTGTTAGAGTTAAGGAAGGTTTGTAGGTATGTGATCATATACACCAGGTATATTACAAAGTTACAAATCAGATTTGAATGATGAAATTGATGAGGACTTTTGGTTTATGCACATGTTGGGTACATGGTTTAGACAAGTAGTTGGTGAGTTGGCACATACATGAGGTGTATAGTTGATGATGGTGGTACATCATGACGAATAGTTGATACATGACTGGTACATACTTTGTATATGGTTGGAGGAACTTGTTAGTAGTATTGTTGAAAAATGGTTTGTGGATGATGTAGCATACTTGTATTGGTATATTATTTGAAGAACATATTGATCTTGGTGATGATTATGATTTGTTTTGTTATGCTTGGTTGATACACATCTTTGAGAGTTGTCTTAGTGATTGATTTTGGTGAGTAGATCTATTTTGGTTGATAAGATTGATGAGACAGGTTGTTGTGATAGGTTGTTTGGATAGGTTGTTGTGGCATGTTATTTGTACAGGTTTGGTGCATGGTTGATGCACTTGTTCATGTTACAGGTTTGACACAAGTTGGTGCATGGTTGATGCACTTGTTTATGGTATACATTGATTACAGGTTCAGGTACAGGTTGGTGCATGGTTGATGCACTTGTTTATGGTACATATTGATTACAAGTTGATTAGTATAGGTTTACAGTAGTATATCTCATAGTGATAGTGTGACAGTGGTTCCATCATTCTACTTGTATTTTAGAACAATTGGACGGGGCAAGGACAAGTGCTTGTATCGACCTTCTGGTTGTAGGAAGAGAACATAGGGGTTTGTAGCCTCCTTCTAGTTGTAGCTAGATAATTGGAGAGTTAGAGATTCCCTCAGGTTGCAGCCTAAGAAACTAGGGGGTTGGAGCCTCCTTCCAATTGTAGTTGGAAAACAAAGGAAGTTGGTGCTTTCAATGAATGTAATTCTTCAAGACATATAAGAAAAAATATTATGTGGTTTTCTCTTGCTTTGAGTTTCGACGTAAAACACTGGTGTATTGTGTATGTGTATAATTGTTTATTTGTTCATTTCTTATTTACTCTGCAGTTATTGGATGATAATGATATATTGATATAACACTTGGATTATATGGTTAAAAAGGATTAAGTTTCTCTATTACTGATTCACCCCCCTCTCAGTATTCCAACATACACATGGTTTATGGATTATGTAGCACACTTGTATTGGTATATTATTAGAATCACATATTGATCTTGGTGATGATTATGAGTTGTTTTGTTATGCTTGGTTGATGCACATATTTGAGAGTTGTCTTGGTGATTTATATTGATGAGTAGATCTAATTTGGTTGATAAGTTTAATGAGATAGGTTGTTGTGATAGGTTGTTTGGACATGTTGTTGTGAAAGGTTATTCATGCAGGTTTGGTGCATGGTTGATGCACTCATTGATAGTACAGTTTGAGGTACAGGTTGGTGCATGGTTGATGCACTTGTTTACGGTACAGGTTGATTATAGGTTGATGTATAGTTTGATGCATGGTTGATGCATGATTCAGGATATTGGTACAGGTTGTTTGGTGTAGGTTGATTGGTACAGATTTACAATAGTATATTGCATAGTGATAGTGTGATAGTGGTTCCATCATTCTAGTTATATGTCGGGGTGGTTGGACGGGGCAAGGACATGTGGTTGTATCCACCTTTCGGTTGTAGACGAAGAACATAGGGGGTTGTAGCCTCCTTCTGGATTTATCTAGAGAATTGATAAGTTAAAACTTCCCTCAGGTTGTATCCTGAGAAACTATGTGGTTGGAGCCTCCTTCTAGTTGTAGCTGGAAAACAAAGGAAGTTGGTGCTTGTTGAGCCTCTAAATTGACATCCCCATCACCATATTATACTCCTCATTTACACATTTTTCTCCTACCTAATCTTGGATAATGACAAAGAACACTATCTCCAGTCACTTATAAGGTCATGAGGTAAAGTATATTTGAATTCATGCATTTTGTGGTTTATTAATCTAGGAGATTAAATATTTCATGTGTTAATGTTGAAATTTCTATATGTATCTTTTGACCTTTGGACAAGTCCAACACTCCTATGTTATCCAAGCCATCCGGTACCAAGAGCACCTCTTGTTCAGATCCAGTACCCACAGATTACTCACTGTCACGATCTGGTACCAATGCCCACAACCTGTTTTAGTCTGGTACCAACCAATTGCACGTTGTTTGGATCCAGTACTATCCGTTGTGTCTCACCTATAATGATCTGGTACTAGTAGAGGAAACAGAGTATGCCAAGTTAAGTTCTAGATCATGCTTGAGATATTTGTTTACTGTTTATTAGATCATCAAAGTTTCTAACAAGACCATATTGAGATAGTTTGATTATTGATTCATCCTCATGCACTCTCAGAGTGCATGAGGATGAAGCTTAAAATATGTAACCGAGTGTGTAAATTTGACAATTACTTATATGCTAAAGATTTCACCTCTTTGTGTTTCAAAAATGGGATTGTTTAATAGTCGTGGGAAGGATGGTGGTTGAGGAGAGCATAGAGAGAATATATAGCATAGTATGTTAGTTCAGTATCGCATATTGTAGAACATATCTTGGGTTTGAGTTTAATAGAAGAGTTTCATTTATTTCCATGTCTTGATTATTGAGTCATAATGAATGGATGCGAATTGATTTGTTAGCATAATCTAATTTCATGTTTTGAGATCTGAGTAAGAGTGATGTGTTGATCAAAAACCAACTCACTGTAGACTCCAATCGCTGACCTGTTGAAGCGGAAAGGGCCCACCGCCCAACAGAGGTCATCATTCTTGTATATTAGTGTTAGCAGTTGATTTTGATAGTGTAACTGTTAGACTAGCTGTAGCATTGATTTCTCAATTTAATTCATCATCTCTAATAGTTTCATGTGTTAGCAATATAGTTCAGTTTAGGATTTTGATCATAGAATTGCTTAAGATATTTACTTACTCTGTTTTTGCATATGCCATGTTTATGTTTTTATGAATTTGATTTCTCTTAGTGAACATAGACGTTGGCAGCAATAGTCAAGCATACTGGAAAAGAACTAGTGAAATTCACAATAGGTTATTGTGAACCACAACATACCCAATATACTGGCTATGGAACTACCCATGCTATGCCTTGATGATTGATGTGTTCTTTCCTTTTCAGAGTGTGATTTCATAATTAGCTTTCTGGGTCAAATAACATAGTTGATTTGTCAAAGGACTCCATCTCATACTTGTATGTGCCACAATGGATTAGATATGCCCTTTGTGAAAGACAACCAAAGTGTGTTTTAGTTTGAAAGTTTTCTTTATTCCCAGCATGCATAATCTAGATTAGTTCTATACTCGTGACATTAGAATTATCTCTCTTACTGGTGTCTTGTAACTCTGTTGATTATGAATCCTGAATTGATAATTAATGTGTGCATTATACTAATCATATAAGAAACACAACAGTGCTTCCAATGAATATAATTCTTAAAGACATAGAATAATTTATTTTTTTGTGGTTTTCTCCCACTTTGGGTTTCCATGTAAAACACTGGTGTATTGTGTATGTGTGTGATTGCTCATTTTTTCATTGTTTATTTACTCTGCAACTATTGGATGATAATGCTACATTTATATAACACTTTCATTTTATGGTGAAAACGGATTAAATTTCTCTATTACTGATTCACTCCCCCTCTTAGTAATCCAACATTTGGTATCAGAGACGGTTCCTTCAGGAAATAGTTTAACCACTGGAAGGATATCATGGATTATTCTGAGAATGGAGTACCAATGTTTAATGGTCGTAATGGTTTTAAGTATGAGATGTGGAGCAGAAGGATGAAAGTATTTTTATAGGCACAGGGATGTTATATTTGGCTATCAGTTGTTAAACGATATGCTAGTTCAAAAAGGGAAAATACTGCAATCAAGAAGGAATTGAAGAAGAATAACAAAATAGCAATGGATTTCATCTGGGAAGGATTACCTAATCTGATAAGAGAAAAGGTTGGTAAATGTTCATCAACCAAAGAACTTTGGGATAAGTTACATGACATATATTCTTCACCCATCACAAATTCAGAGAATGCCAAAGAAGTTGGAGATATAGATCAAGAAGAATTATGTTCTCCATGTCAAACAAATTCAGAAGATGAAGAGCACATAAGCACTAGAGGTATGTTGTTTTTCTTTAATTTTGAAAAACATGGACATCTTGAAATAGATTGCCATGAAGGAAATAAGACAGAAAAACTAATTGAAAAGGAAGACAATTATGAAGAATAATTGATTAGTTATTTATATGAACTAAGAGAAGAAAACAAGTCACTCATGAAAGAATTGATGAAACAAAAGGAAAGTGTTCACATTTTTTAAGAATCCCAACAAGTCATCGAGAACTTAAGAACTAATCTAGAAGAATCCAGAAAGATTGACAAAAATCTTGAATATCAAAATAAGTATTTGGAAGCCAACATAAAAGCATAGAAGGAAGAAGAAGAAATGAGAGAGAAGATATTGATAGATCATCTTAAGGAAAGAACTAACGATCTAAACCATCTTGAGGTAGAGTTTGGTCAAGAAGAGAAAGGAATTGAAGAAGAAATAATCACATTAAAAATTCATCTTGAAGACGCGAAACGAACAAAAGAAGTCATGAAGTCTCAGATAACAAAGAAAGAAGAAGAGAGGTTGATAAGGTTGAAGAAGAAGTTGTCACATTGAGAAGTAAAATCGTCAAGCTCAACAAGAACGTTGAAGAGATAGAAACATCCACATCAGTTATAGAGTGATCCATATTTTATGAGCATAATGAAATGACTACATTTTATTAATGCATGATTAACATAGAATAACAAAGATACAATAAAATCGGTTTTCTATTCAATAAGGAAATAAGATGAAACTATAAAATGCAGCAGAAAACAAGCTTGCTGGAATGGTGGCCACTTATCTCAGAGAAGAGATGTGATGGTTGCGCTCATTCGCAAGAAGATGATTAAAATGAGGCTCTGAAGGACATTTTTACAATAAACAGGAGTGCCAAAAACCCTATACATCCAAAAACCTAACCCTAGGAGATGAATCGCCAAAAGTCATGTGGGTGTCGTTTGGGTAAGTCAGTACATCAACTTCCCATGGTCGTAACGTTTGCATACAATCTTATTTTTAGGTGAATGATAACCCATTGGAAATATCTATCCGAGGACTAAAACTATTGACAAAATTTCATGATGATGGTTTTTGACTACTACATAACCAAAAAAACGTCATTTAGGGCCTCAAAATGGCTCCGGAAGTTCAGGACTCGGAAAACGGGTAAAAATAGTAAATTACCAAAATTGCCAGAAAGTTGTTTTTGTGCTAGCTGGAAAAGGTGGGTGGCCACTGATATCCACCCACTGCATTGATTTCCCCCATTATATGAGGAAATTTCTGCTGAATTTGGCCTCGGGTGAGCCACTTGCCTTGGTGCAGGAGTTGCCCTTCTTTGACAACACAATAAAGTTGGATCCTTTTATGTTGAGTGCCCTTTATCTATGTGTCCACAATATGATCATTGGATGCTTGTTGTATGTGGTCATGGTTGATATTTGTTGGTGTCAGTTGTTATGCTACGTTTGAGGTGTTCAATAATGGTGGGAAATAAGGTCGAAGGAGGTCTACATTGAACACTAGGTGCAGGCCAAGGAAAGGAGGAATGTTGAGCTATAAAGAATTATCCCCCACAACCTTGGTGATGGTGTAAGATCCATAATGGAGTGGGAAAAGCTTCCGATGGGGTCCTGTAAGGTGTTCTTTATTCAAGTGCAACCAAACTTTGTTGCCCACCTGAAACTTATATGGCACCCGATGTTCATCATGGCATTGCTTGTACATGTCATTGGACTTCTGTAGGATATCCTAAAATTGTTGGTGGACGTCCTGGATTCGCTCAATGAACTGGGTGGCTTTGTCATGTTCAGTTAGAGTAGGAGATGAGTCGGTCGAGGTGACTACAAGGGGAAGTGAAACACCTATGGGACCTGTTAGCACATAATCATGTATGGGGTATTTTATTAAAATAAGCATCCCCTTGGGCGAAAAGAGAGATTTGGAAAACCCATTTATCCCAAAGTTTTAAAAGGATGGAGCGTTATTTTAACGAACAGGAAAATTTGGATGGACAAGATCTATTCGCCAAGATATGCAGCTGAAGTTTCATTCTGGAGCCCCCTCATCATTCTACCTTTAATGGAGGGGGGGGTCCGGAATTGGGTGCGCATCTCTCAACGGTCGAGACTGGGGTGCCTAGATCAAGGATGCTCAAACAATTCTGGAACCCCTTTGTCGGTCTGCCATTA
>ML825033.1:104816-138661 GCA_009831015.1 Picea engelmannii | reverse complement strand
TTTATTTTGTATTCACTTTGAATTATAATACACTCATCACTTCACTTTATTATTTACCTTTTAAAATATCTTAAACCACTTTGATTACTTTGACCTTTTGGGGCTTCTAGATGACATATGAGGGTCCTCCAACTTTGTAAGGCAATAACTCTCAAACCGCGAGGAATTATGTGGCGTTCCACATACCACCGAAAATGACATGACAAGAAATATCCATCTAGGATATTTTCCCTGACAAATTCACTTTCCTTCATGTCATTATTCCACAATTAAGCATGGGTTCTCTTACTCCACAAAGTGTCTTCCTGTGAGGGATTTCACCATAAGGGGACCACTTTGGAGTTCATCCATATTTACTTCTTATCAACCATGACAAAACAATAATGATTCATATTTACATCAAACACTATTGGGTACATTACCCAAACCTTTGTGCTACGGGTCTTTCTTCAAGGGTTGACATCAATGACAACCAACATTAATCAACATCTTTAATATTGAAATTACCTCTTGGGATATAGACCCATCAAAGTTTGTTTGAGATAGTTGAGTATTTGATATGGCAATAGAGAAGATCTAATTTTAAAGTAGAGTACATGGAATGGTATCGAAGAGGAATATGATAAGGGAAAATTGACCAATGCTTCCTATCTGAGGAAGTAGGGAGTGAATTCTAGTAGTGGTGAACCTTGCTTCCATTAATTTCTTTGAGGATATCTTTGAGGATTATATAATTGGGGTTTTATTGAAGCCTAGGTAGCTGCTGCCAAGCATATTCGCCCAAAAAGGTAGACTTCCCATCACAAATTTCTCCAAAACTATGATTTTGTATGAGATATTTTTTGTGCCATGTTGTGCTCCAAATGGGGGACCCTAGATGATTTCCATCCATTCAGATTAAATATAGTGAACTAATGTCCCTAGAATAAGTTTTTTTTCCAGAGTGCACACCAGAGTTCCTCTTTTCCTTGGAGACAACACCATCAAGTTTTGGCTCCTAGAACATTGAGGACCTCAGGGTCTCTCAACCCTAACCCACATTTTAATTTGGGCAAGAAGAGAGTTTTCCAAGTGACCAAGGCCCATTTTATAGTTGTATTGGTTCCTTTCCAAAGAAATTTTCATTGGATATTTTTGATAGCTTTGAGTATATGTTTGGGAGAAACAAGGGTAGATAAGAGATAGAGGAATAACATGAAGAAAATAATTGAGGAGGATATGGACCATTTTCTAGATTGGTGAGGAGATCTTCCCAAGAGGCATTACAAATAATAGAGTCAAGCAGAGGGACTCCTAGATATTAGGATGGAAGGGAGCTCTATGTAAATCCCAAGATAGAAGATACGTGGAACTACACCTTTAGGGGGTGTTAAAGAAAAAACATTGGGGCTTGAGATGGTTAATGGAAGTATCAAAAGCCTCCATAAATTCATCAAGGACGTTTTTGAAAGCTATAGCTTCTCGAGCAGTGGGGAATCCCATTAACATAGTATCATTGATGAACTTGTTGTGAGAGATTGGAATATTGGAATTATGCAGGTTGAGACATTGAATCTGATGTGAATTGATGAAGACTTTGATACTTATTCCCATGCCTTCAACTATCATAATGAAGATGAAGGGGGAGAGAGGATCACCTTGACAAATACCCCATGAAGGATTGAAGGGGAGAGAGGGTGAGCCATTGATTGGGATGGACAAGAAGGCTAAAGAAATGAGGGAAAGGATCTAGTTGAACCAAGGAGGATGAAATTTGAAAGCAAGGAGGATCGAGCAAATGTATTTCCAGCTTAGTTTGTCAAAATATTTTGACATATCCAGTTGAATCAACATTAGTGGAGTTTTGGAAGTTTTCAATGAATGAACCACTTCCTGTTCTAAGATAATTTTGTCTAGTATTTTATGTCCTTCCACATAGACATATTGCTCATGTGCAATAAGGAGATGCATGAGGGGTTTAAGATGAGAAGAGATGACTTTGGTAATGATTTTATATATGACATTGGAGAGGGATATAGGTCAGAATTGGTTGGGCTCAGTCACCTTATCCTCTTTAGGTATCATAGTGAGAAAGGTCAAATTTAGGGTAGGGATAACACCAAAGATTTGTTGGGATTCTGCTACTAAGGCCCAAACCTTGTTTTTGATAGTAGACTAACTATAGTGGAAAAATCGATGGTGAATCAATATAGACTAGGATAATTTCCAAGAGGCATGTCCATAGTAGTAGCTTTAACATTTGAAAAGGTAATAGGATGCATGAGACTAGCATTATGATCCTTTGTGACTAGGTGGGGGATGTGTTTAGTGATGGAATGACTGAAAACTGAGTGATCCAATTGAGGCTCTAAGAGAAGATATTTTTTTAAAGTTATTAGATCGTACTCAATATCTTGGTGGGAGGATAACTTATTACCTTAATCATTCTTGAGTTGAGTGATGTGATTGGAGTGCCTCCTTTGGATCATTGATCGATGGGAGAATTTTGTGTTGTGTTCTCCTTCTTTGAGCTATTGAATACTGGATTTTTGTATCTGCAAGATGTCCTTTTGTTCTTGTCTCTCATCAAGATGGGATGGAATATGTTTCTCCTGATGGGATAAGGCTTCAAATCTTCTGAAGGTGATGATTTGTCATTGGATGTCTTCCATTTGAGATTCCAAGTCATTTTGGGCCTGAAAGATGTTCCCAAAGATTGTTTTGTTCCAATATCTAAGACATTGATTGAGGTTTTTTAGTTTTTTCTTAAAATGGTACATGAGAGTCCCTTTGTGGACAACTACTTCATTCCATCATCTGTTGATATTTTCCTGGAAATATCAGTGTGAGAGACACAAATTTTTGAAACGAAAACACTTCTTAATGGGGATGAATGGAACATATAGGATTAGACAAATGGGCCAGTGGCCCAAACCAATCAAGGGAAGAACGTTGGTTTCCAACCTTTGTACCGAGAGCATAAATCATTATGAGATTAGGAATCGATCCAGGCGATAGGAAATTTGTTGAGATCCTCATCAGTGATTCCATGTGTGGAGTCCATTGATGGTTTCAATATCAAGCAAATGTTGACTCCAACATTTGAAGGTTATACTATCAAGTTCCAACTGATGTATCTCTCATTTTTTATCCTTGAGGGAAGAGATGAAGTTGAAATTTCCTCCTAAAATCTAGAATTGGCCCCCAATGAAGCCTGCTAAGTTTTGCAGGCTTTGGAAAAATATGTGTTTCTCTACCAAAGGTTGAGGTTCATAAACATTGGTGATAAATCCTATTTCTGAAGATCCTATTAGTCAAATTTCAAAGTTAGACTTTTTCAGTTGAAAATAAATTATCTAAAATGATCGTTGTTGGATTCTAGAGAATAGAAAGACCTCCGGCTACTCCTCTGACATCTAGGGATATGGACTAGCCATTCTTCCAGATCTTTTTGAGAATGGTATCTAATTTGGAACTAGAACTCTTTTTTTCTTGTAGCATGAACATATCAATATATTTAGCACACACCTTATATCATAAGATCCTTTTCTTTCTCTTATTATTGATTCCTATTATATTCCATAGATGATATTCATTGAAAATTTTGGGAGGGTGAGGGTTGGAAAGAGTCTATTATCAACACATTCCAACCCTAGTTGACTAGGATGTCTCCAGTTTCCAATAGCAATTGCAATTTGTATTTGCATCCTCTACATTTGTCATCATGAGGGTTTTTCTTCTGATATTTCAACTTATTGGTATGAACTCCTAGTTGGGTTGGAGACTTGAGGTTGGTTTCTAACTTGATGGACTCCCTGAATATGATATTCAAGTGTGTACCTCATATCCTACCACTAACATGCATCTACTATGCCTTGCAAGTCAATACCTTCCAAATCCATGTATTTTGCATCCAAGTCATTACAATCCTCTCCTTTAGTACCCATATCTACATATTTTTCTTCCATTGGGTCCGAAGGGTTTTCCATAGTATTTTGGCACTTGGGATCCTCTAGATTTGTGGTAGGATTTGAATATCAGTGAGACATGGGATTTTACAACTAATTTTTGGGAAGATTGGATTTAGTCAGGTCCAATGTATTGGATCCAAATATCTTAAAACCATTTTTAGTGAGTTTGGATCTGGTCAGTCTAGCCTAAGTGGGTTTTTGTTTTCCAGATCTCTATTTACTCATGATATTGAAAAAATAATCCTCGTCTTTCTCACTCCCTAGTTTAATAGGATTGGGGTATTATTTAACGGGAAGTCTCAAAAGAGATGTCCATGCTTGTGGAATTTGCAACATCGAAAGGGATTGTATTTGTAGTCCAGAGTTTGGATCTAGTAAGAGTCCTAATATCTTAGATAAATCGACTTGAGAATGGGAATCGATACATTCATGCAGATATAGATTCAGGCATAGCCTGTATATCTCCCCTATTTTGTGGCTTCTACAGTCTTGACAAAGGTGCCCAAAGTATTACCAATGTCGAATAGAATTTCCTCATCCTAGTATTCACAGGGAAGTGAGTAGAGATGCACCTAGACCGGGGAATAATAAAAATCCTCCTTGTCTGGGATGGGTTTCTCTATCCAATAATAGATATGAAGGCCTATAGAGAAAAAGAAATATGGACCATTTTCAAAAACCATCTCCCTATCCTCCTAGTTGTGGAAAATAACTATGAAAAACCATTTTGATCAAAGATTGAGTTTTCTATGGATTTTGGGTTTCCAGCAAGAGTTTATCCAACTAACTAAATCTTGTTTAGTATGCGATATCCCCCAAAATTTTCCAATAACTGCGTGGTATTTCATGAATTGGAGATAGATTCCCATTTGTTCAAAATGAATTTCATATTTGGGCATTTTGTCTACCTTTGGAATACATTGTGTAGGATTCCATTTGTTCATATCACTGATTGGTTGAGGTAATTCTTCATGGATTGGCTCTTGAGAAGGTTCCACATCTACCACCCCACTGGCTGGGGAAGGATTGTGACTCAAATATTCTAAGGAATATTTATAGCTAGATCCACCAACCCCATTGTTATTGAGAATATATTTGTAATAAGGGGGGATATCCCCCCTACAAGCCCCATCATGGAGAGAAACTTGTAAACAAAGTTGTTAGATCGACTGCAAACCCTAGATCAAAGTATTTTCTTTAAAAAATATTTTACAAATAATTATCAAATGCACCATCATTCCCCTTAGAGTACACCATTGGTTCCATTGTCAACAGTATTAAAGTAGGACTTGTATAATAGTTGCATGCATGCATATATGTTCATTGATAAGGATATCAATGAATGGTGGGAGAAAAAATTGGAAAATAATTTGAATAATTACACTAGAAGAAATAAAATTGACCCTTACATAGGCTAGGGCATGATTCTTTACATAAAGTCGTGAGAAGTTCATAAAATAAATTCCCATGGAGATAAATAAGCTTGTTTGAACACTTTCTCATGAACAATATAACAAACTATGAAGAATTGTTATCGAAGCTTATTAATGGGGGTAGGGAAAAATTGTTTGAGAAGGTCCAAAGTATTACTAAATATTACTATGAAGAACAAGAAATCGAATAATGTACATTATTGGACAACATGAAGAGGAGATTCTTCATTGAATTTCATGATAGTTTTATCTACCATCTAATAATTTTATTACATAAATTTTTAATTCACAAAGGTGTTGAGCATATTTTCAAAGCATAACCTCCATTAAGAACACCAATTTTCATTTACTGGAAGAAGAAACAAGAAGAGTGGGAATGTTTCCTAAGAAAATGAACACAACTGTTATAATCACCCTCATTGACATAAAGTAGAATTGATTAAATGATGGGGGAGAAGCCTCTCATGATATGTATCTACAAATAAGAAAACCCTAGTCGACTCACACTAAAAAACAAGGAGACCAGTGGAAAATGTAAGGATAAACAGAAAAGGAAAGAAGAAAAATACAAGTAGGAGACAAAGATAATATAATGGGGAAAATAAGATAAATAAGGATGAATGGATATAAACCCTTAGAGAAATTAGAAAGAGACAAAAGACAAATAAGAATATCTGAGATAAGAGAAGGAGCGAACCCCATCTACCCAAAAGAGAAAATGGAACAACATAACATGAGTTTGATAGTGTACTAACCCTACTTGGGTTGAGTTCTAAACATTGACTAGGTGTATAAGAGGAATAAAATATGACAACTCTTGAGGTTACCAATCTAGTGGTGGGTCCAGTAAAAAAAATGTTAACCCTATCCAAGTCAAGAAATGAGAATCAATCGAATGAAAAAGAGGAAGAAACCACGATGGTTCCTATTCTAGATGAGAACTGACTTGATTTATAAACTTTACTTATAATCATAACATAACTAAGGATGAATCATGATACTAAGAGTGGTTTCTTGCCATTTTTTAAGACTCGTGATGTTAAACATATCTCAACTCAAAAACTCAAAGAGACTAAACAAATGCCATATGAGTCGATCGGATATTATGGATAATATATTTAAGGATCTACTCATCCATATCCCTTTTACTAATGGTATAAAATTAGAACAAAAATTGGAGATGCTGCAAAGATATTTGAGAGACATCACATTGAGAATAATGGATCTATGATGTACTATATGCATGAATAAGGAGCAAACAAAAGAAAAATGAAAATATAAAAAATCAACTAACATGCATCAAGATGTTTGATCAAGGTGGATATCAATGGCCACCCACCTACTCCAACTAGCTCACATACAGATATCATCTTGGCAGTTTGTTTCTAGATTTTCGAGTCCTAAACTTCCAGGGTGGTTTTGAGGCCCTAAACAACATTTTTTGGGTCTACCACAATCACACTATATGTGGATTCAAAGCGTGATAACATAATGTGTAGTCCTTGGATAGATATTTCCAACGGGCTATCGTGTGCCTAAAAAAAAGATCATATGCCAAAGTTACGACCCTGGGAAGTTGATGTACCAACTTACCCCAACGGGGCCCACATGAATTTTGGTGCTTCATTTTCTAGGGTTAGGTTTTTATATTTCTAGGGTTTTGGAATTCATGTTTGATGTAAAAATGCCTTTAAAGATTCATTGTACCCATATTCTTGTGAATGATAATATCCATCACAACTCTTCTCAGAGATAAGATGGCACCATTCTAAAAAGCTTGTATTGGTATTCATTTTATAGTTTCAACATATTTCTTATTTAATAGAAGTCAAGTTTTACCGTATCTCTATTATTATTCACTGTGTCTCTCTGTTAATATTAAATATCTATGTTTTCATTTCATTCTGCTCATAAATCCGGATAAGTGGTATCGAAGTGGTATGCTCCTTATCATTCTTAGTGCATGTCCCCAACAAGGTCAGGGTATAGAGAGTTGGGTCTCAAGTTTGTTTTTCTTGAGGACAACTGCTCTTGCACGCCCAATAAACCTTCCATGGCATTAGAAAATAAAGACGATGGGACAAGAGATCCTTTCAAAATGTTGCTCAAGGAATCCTTCAAGCCACATGGAAAAAATATGATGGACAACTTTGCACAAATCCTTCGACGGCTGCCGACAAGCAATGCATCTACCTCAAGCGGAGGCACCACCCTCTTAAAGGTACATATCAATTTTGATATTCCTATATTTGAAGGTAAAATAGATGCGGATGTTGTAGATAAATGGTTAAACCTTCTAGAAGGGTATTTTTTTGTCCACAACTTTTCTGATAGAGAAAAGATTACATTTACACTCCTCAAGGTCCTCCCCCATGTCAAAGTTTGGTGGGAGACTCTCTATGATCAAAAGTGAACAAAGGGATCTACATTATTTGTAGTTGCACTTAATTTGGGTTCTTTCATGGATGTTATCAAGGAACAATACTACCATGTTGGAAGTTATGGTGACTTGTATACAAGATGGACCACACTGCAGTAGGAAAGGGACCAAAGAGTGCCAGAGTTCACCAATGTCTTCCATACCTTGAGGCTTGCACACCAACATGGGTATCAAATACTCCGAGAGACATCTAGTGCTCAATTACTGCAATGGTCTGCATAGATACATCCAGACGGAAATGGATTTTCTAGACATTTCTTCTTTGGGCACGACCTATCGATACACTGTCAAAATCGAGAAGAATCTTAAACAAAAGATGTGATAGTTTGGGTTTGCCAACCCCTCACAACAAAAGCAGGGAAAATATGGCCCCAACTCGTAGAACAAAGGACAGAGCAGGGATGGGAAGCCTCGGGACAACCAGTCCAAACCGAAAACAAAGGACAATGGGAAGACAAAGAAAGACACTTGGAAATGGTGCAAATTCCATAAGAGCCCCTGACATAACACTGTTGAATGTCACTCAAATAAGTCATTGGTGGTCGAGGTGAAATCATTTGATTCAAATGCAAGCTCCGACTCTGAATTAGAACCAGAAAAAGAGAGATGGATCATTGATGCAAAACCTAGTGTCACCATTTCTACCACCAAAAAGGTCCAGCCCGACAAACCTGATGAACCAGAGGAAGGTGAGCACATATTTCATTCACATATGTGGGTGAAGGGTACTCTATTGCAATTCATCGTTGATAGCGGTAGCCAAAAAAACTCATCTCAGTGGAGGTCATCAAGCAGTTGGCTCTACTGACATCACCACACTTGCAGTCGTACACCATCGAATGTCTCCACCAAGGGAGAGATCTATGCGTCAGCCAATAGTGTCTCCTGGTCTACGTCATCAAGCCCTTCAAAGATGAGGTATTGTGTGATTTCTCCCCCCTTGAAGTTTGTGATGTTATTTTGGGACAACCTTATTTATGGAAACGTCATGTTGTATATGATTCTAGGCCTCATAGTGTTATTATTACTTTCGATGGGAAATTATATAGGGTAACAGAGGTAGTCCCAGCTATCACCATTTCCTTGATCTCTTCCAAGCAATGAAAGAAGGTCATCTCTCAGATTGGGAATTTTTTATTCTTCATGATTCATGATCAGAGTGAGCAAAAGGTTGTAACCACATCCATGGCCTCCGCGATAGGTCACTCCACGCAACATAAGCAAGTGGAAAAGGTCATGGAAGAACACAAATACATCTTCTCCTCACCCACTAGGGTGCCTCTGCACTGTCAGGTCAAGCACTCAATCGATCTGACCCCTGCGCATCGCTACCTAATGGGACAATCTATCACCGCTGTCTATCAGAAAATGAGAAAATCTAGTGCCATATCCAAGAGTTGCTTGAAAAGGGGCACTTCCTCCCAATCTCATGACCTTGTGGAAGCCCAATTGTGCTTGTGTAGAAGAAAGACGAGTCATGGCGAATCTGCATTGATTACTGGTGTTGTGAGTGGGAAATTCCCCTACAGACTAGCACTTAGGGTTTTACCATCATCTCAGACCTAATCCCCATTATTCTTAAGCAAATACACAGTTAAGAAGATCAAGTGAACATACCTTATTTCTGGTGTTTGGTATCAATCCCTCTTCACTCTTGGTCGCTCTTTTACTGCAACTCTCCTCCCAAGGCTGACCTGCATTCACAAAAGACAAACAAAGAAATTCACATGCATTTGATCTACGGATTAATGGGTTAGATATTTAATGAACATGTACGCAATAAACAATGAAAACCTCATATGGTGGGATGGGAAAAGTACTTCTTTATTATTAACTTCACTAAATCAACTTAAAATGATGAAGCCGACCACTGCTCCATGAATTTGGTCCTGGGCTCCTCTTTTACTGTGCACCAACTGCTAACACACTTGCTTCTCTTCTTCATTGAAATCACAAAATGGTTGCAGAATCTTGGGCAAAGGGGAATACAAATTCGGGTAGAGTTTCTTTACTATGTTTTTCCTCCTTTCAAATGGGACCCCTACCCCTTATTTTATAGGCTAGAAGGAGCTAGGTATTTAGTTGAGTGACTAGCCATGTATGGTCGAAAGGTTTAGTTAACTTACCCAAAACCGTGTGTTCCGTCAACAACTTTCCATTTTTCATGCTTTTGTAGTTACACACAGGCTGTAGTGGGTCAGCTAGAGTGTACACGTGGGTTGTAGTGGAGCAGGATGCGTGGGCCTTTAAAAAGGGTGTTTTTAAGAAGAGTTGTTTAGTACTAGCTTGGAAAAGAAGGCATATGAGATGGCATGATGTCAGGTAAGTATGTCTGGTGCAAATTAGGGTTATAACAAATGCCCCCTAATGTGTGAGGTCAAAAGAGCATCTGATGGCCGAAATACATTATCAGTCTTTATCAACGTACCAAACTAGTGAGCCCAGGGACCAGAATTCGAGAGGTGCCATCTGCAAAAGAAAAATTGTCTCACCAAGGCAGGCATACCCATGCTCGGGATGAAATAAAATCATGGCTACCAATAAAATACACTGTAGATCCATGTCATATAACTATATAAAGTGTAGCCGCGAGCAATACACAGTGGAGCTACATCTTGAAATCAAAACGATATACATGTATAGTATCCATCTTCTAGAAGTTGATAAGGCCTGATGACTGGAGATGAGGTCTTAAGAGCTCGAGAAACAACTTCAAAATCTTCAAAACTCAGGTAGGAGTGTAATATGAGTGTATGACTTCACTACCCAGAGGTCTTCGATGACTCGTCAGGCATAGACTAGAGGATCTTGATGATCAGACTGAAGGCTTCATTGATTTTGAACAAAGACTTGATTGGACTTTTGGGATGGCCGAGCATGAGGGAAAGAGACAAACTACAGAGGGGCCAACTAAGGCTTGGTAAAACTTCCCTTGGACAATAGCATGACAAATGATGAGACTCAGGCAGCATGGCATTGGCATAAGTTCATGATGCAAGAGGCAACACAAACTCTCCAAATGTTTGGAAGAATAACCAAATGGAGGAGGACACAACTCTGTGTAGTGAGAACAACTTCCTAAGGTCATATTAAATCCCAAATCTTGACTAACAAATGGAAGGATGTGCTTTTTCCAAGGGAGACTCATTGTCCTGCCAATAAAAAGAAAATACTTTTCCCTTCCTCTTTTTGGGGTATATTTGATTTTTTTTTTGTCTTTTTCAATAATTTTGGAAAAAGAATAAAAGAATTTTATGTTACAAATGAGGAATGAGTGTCACAAACATACTAGTTCTAGGCACAAGGACAAGACTGATGTTCAGAGCAAGGACACTTGGAAAAATCCCTCCTGGGGCCAAAGGTGTCAAGACGCAAAGGCAAAGTGCTACTGAGCTTGCGTATAAGGCATGCTTCAGATGGTTCAGTTGAGAGAAACATGGAGCCGACATTAGGCCAAAGACACAGGTATGCAAATGCAGTTAACAAAACACACAATGGTAACATCCTTTGATGTAACTTTAATGAGCCCAGAGAAGGTAAGCTCGACGGTTTTTCATATTTAGAGAGTCTGAAAAAATGTAAAAGGAGACTCCGTTGGGGTACCTTTTTCAAAGATAGTCTAGTCGGCTCGAAAAATGGGTAAACTAGCGCCGACCAGACGTCTATTCAAAACCATTTTAACGAGTGTGATAAAGACAAGGTCAATCAACAATTTTTTCATTTTTAAGGAGTCTAAAAAAATCTTAACTATGGACTCTATCAGGAATGTTCTCCTGGACCAACTTAACGAGTGTGAAAGAATAAGGTCACTTGACGATCTTTTCAATTTTAGGGAGTCTAAAAAGAGCTTAACTATGGACTCCGTGGGGGGTTCCTTTTTCATAAATTTAGTCCCTCAGGCCCGAAAAAGGGTTAAAATTATACCTGAGAGTACTATTCTAGAGAACCGAGGCTTCTAGAGTATACCTTTGTTCGTATAGTTGACCATCTGGACCGAAAAAGAGGTAAACGAATGTCAGACAGACGTGACTTCAAATTCTAGTTTAGCGAGCGTGAAAGGTCACAAGATTGCTCGACAATCTTTTCATGTTTAGAGGGTCTGAAAAGGGCTTAAAAGAAGACCCGTGGGGGCTACGACTGATGTATGAAATTGGTTCAGGTAGATCCCACTTCCATGCTCAAACCAACAGTCTCTTCGATAGTCAACTTGGAAAGTCTCCCAAAAGGGAAGAAAACACAAACCACGGTGTAAGTCCTCCTTCGGTATAGAAACCGTATTCATGTCTTCAAGGATAGCTTCATCTGAAGGCAATTCAAAACCCGAGAAATCATGCAAGCGAGGGTCGATAGTCCCAAAGGGTGAAGTAAACTGACCATATTCCATATGACGATGGAGGCTCTGGCCAGGACTGGTGGAGTCTATCAATGAAGAATCACAAGCACGAGGGATTGAGGATCTACAAACAACGATATCAAACTCAGAAGGAGACTCAAGATTACTTGGACCAAGAGGGGGAAGCAAGGGCTCCCATGCGCCCATTGGGTAAACCAAAGGATCAATTGTTGAGACTAAGTCTCGGGAAGGAAAACATGATTTCACAGGTTCCTGCTCAGAAGCAATTGAACATCGAGGATAAGATGCCACATAATTAACCCATGGTAGGGTAGAGTCTACACGAACGCTAGGAACATATAAAGGGGTAGTCTGAAATAATGTTGAATTAGGATGGTGATTATCAGATTCCAACTGGTCGATAGTGGCAACGCTTCCATTGTGAGGGAAATGCATCACCCGAAAGAGCGTAGACACCACAAAATTCATAGCATATACATAATCACGCCCGAGAAACATATTGAAATCTAACGGGCCTTGCACCACTATAACATCAACAAGGACAGTATCCCCACCTAAATATATAGGTAACTGAGGAAGAACCCCTAAATATTCACTAGGACGTCTATCAAAATCCAACAACTCATGCGAAGAAGTCACAAGCTCGAGAGATCCCAAGACTTTCCAAACTAAGGAGGATAAAATACTTGCGGAAGCTCCTTCATCCACAATACATCGATAAATGTTTATTGAATTAACTTCAAACCTTATTTGAAAAGGTGCATAAGAAGGAAGACGAGGCTCAACAAGATCATTCCAATCAAAGGAAACCATCCTAGGGCTTGAAGGGGGTGTACTCGGAATGAGCAGAATGCCCCCTTGTTCTGAAAGTACTGAATTGGAAATGCTAAAAACATAGTCAGTAGACATTTCACTCCCCAAGAGAGGAGTGGGATCAGCCGAATACTGCATCGGCGTGACCACTTTCTCAACCAATGGCTGCATAGGCTGAGAGACTACATGGTCTAAAGGCACCTCACCCCTCAAAAGAGGAGTGGGATCAGTCGATGACTGCATTGGCGTGACCACTTTCTCAACCAATGGTTGCATATGTTGAGAGACTACATGGTCTAAAGGCACCTCACCCCTCAAAATAGGAGTGGGATCAATTGATGATTGCATCGACATGATCACTTTCTCAACCAATGGTTGAATAGGTTGAGAGACTACAAGGTCTAAAGGAACCTCACCCCTCAAAAAAGGAGTGGGATCAGTCGATGACTGCATCGACGTGACCACTTTCTCAACCAATGGTTGCATAGGCTACGAGACTACATGGTCTAAAGGCACCTCACCCCTCAAAAGAGTAGTGGGATCAATCGATGACTGCATCAGCATGACCACTTTCTCAACCAATGGTTGAATAGGCTAAGAGACTACGAGGTCTAAAGGCACCTCACCCCTCAAAAGAGGAGTGGGATCAGTCAATGATTGCATCATCATGACCACTTTCTCAACCATTGGTTGAATAGGCTGAGAGACTACATGGTCTAAAGGCACCTCACCCCCCAAAAGAGGAGTGGGATCAACCGATGACTGCATCGACATGACCACTTTCCCAACCAATGGTTGAATAGACTTTGAGGAAACCTCAGAAGACTCAGAATTAGAAGAGCTTGCAGATAGGGACCACAATATTCATACCTCTAGAAGGCCAGGGCACAAATGAGTAAGGTGATCTCCCTTGCAAAGATTACAAGGTAACTTAGGTTTACGTCCTATCCATCTAGGTTTCTCAATAGAATCAATGCCCCCATCATGACTAGAAATGGTCGGTTTCACATCTCCAACATGACTTGCAAAGGTTGGTGATGGGTCGATAACATGACTCACAGAGGCTACAAACCTATTGCCAGTATGACTAGCGGTGACTGGACTTTTTCCCCAAACATGACTGGCAGGGGCTGGTGATTTCTTCTTCCTATTCTTCCTCTTTCTACTTCATTTAGACTTTCGATTACTAGTAACTGTACTTTCACCGGGTGTGGGATAAGGAGGAGGAGAAGACTTTGCTGATGAAGGAACATCAACATTATGCACATGACATAAAGCGCTTAGCTGGGAAGCGTCAAGAGAATTTGGGACATTTGGAATGGTACCCAACCAAACTGGTAATCCCACATTCAACCCAGGAATGTACAAAGTGGCCATCAAAGGGACACCAATGTTTCTAAAGAAAGGAAAAGCACAAGAATCCCCTTGTGGAGGGGTTCATTGGTTGGTATCGTCAGGAACTTTAGCCATGAATATCTTATGCAAAGGTTCTCCCCTTGTAGGATTGTTCAAATCCGTAAAAGTCTCACACACTGACTCTGGCAAATCAGTGTTATCAAAACAACGCCTATAAAGAGGTAGCTCCACATTTATAAGCGGAAGACAAAAAAAGTCCTCACGATCGACGGAGTGGGTGGTCTACCACCCTAGGTCAAAGACCCAAAGCCATTACTGACTAACTCACTATGGAAAAATAAGGAGCACAGAGCACACACTAAAAGTTCCTAAAGACAAATCAAGCAAATGACTAACTAGTTGGAAGAACAGTTACACCAACCAACACTAGAGAAACTTACCAATGCAAGTGCAACTCGAATACGGAAGCACCCTCCGGGTATACTCTGCAAAGCGTGGCCTGATGTCTTCCCTAGGTATTGTGGTATACCCCCGTGGTCACCTGTGTAAGTCCCTAAAATAAAGGCAACTAGGTTGCCATCTTGTGAACAATCACCAAGCGGGTACAGTCGACAGTCGGGTGGACCGCAATGAGCAGGGTATCAAGCCCAAAACCTATCAAGGGTATCGAAAGCAAGTGTTCTGAAAGAAAACTGAGGACCTCAAACGGATTCGAGACCCATGAAGCTCCATGGCAAATGCGATCAACGGAATCCCAAGACAAGTCCTCTATATGTGTTCCCCACTACGCTTGATCTGGCTTTGGAGGGGTTATCTCCACTACCTTTCCGCACATGACCTCGTGTTTATCCCCTATGTTAGAGGGGGGTCCCGGATAATTTCCACGTTACTGGACTTCTATACTCCTTAGCACCGACTTGTATGTTTTTTTTAACGACCTTGAAGAGTTTCCTCTCCAACCTAATTCAAGGCCCTAACCATAAACTAGTTGATGGACCCTACAAACATAAAGTTCTAGTTATATTTAATTAGTGTTATTTTTAAGGCTTGAATTACTCAAAAGGTGTGGTAGTGCAACTGATGTTGTTAAGACACTTGCAGAAAAAATAAATGATAAGAACACTAGCAAAGAAGGATTATCTTTCTTATTTTTCTTTTGAAATGCTTTTAAGATGAGAAGAAAACACAACACTATGCTAATTTCTTTTTCTTTTTCAAATAACAATGCAAAGAAAATTCCAAGAAAGAAAGAGATCTAACAAACAAAGTTTATTTTTTTTTATTTTCTTCCAATCAAAGCAGAAATAACAAAAGATTCTAAAAGAAATTGATGAATGCATGATTCATGCCCCCCCCAGAAACAAAAGAAATATTTTAATGAAAAATCAAGCTATGTTGTAATCAAACCAAATTTGTCAACTACTATGACAAAGACCAATATTAAATTAAGGAAATCCCTGAGATGTATAACTCTTGATAAAGAAGAGGATGACTTCCTCTCCTTAAACAAAAATTTTCTCAACAGGCACGCTGCTGACAGTTCAACAGCCAGCGTGTGCACGCGAGTTGTATAAGGTCAGAGTGTATGTAAATGCATGCAAGCCTTATACACGCTGCGTGTACCTCTGCAATTCTTCAAAAATGAAAAAAAAAAATCAAACACTAGCAAAGACTACTGGTATTGAGAACCAGATTCCCTTGAAGACTCAGAAACTTACTTTGACAGAAAAGAAAAACAATTCAAGGAAAATTTCATAGAACAAAACTAATCTGAGGTGGTACCTAAGCTACAAACTGCAAAAACATAGACCAGAATGAGATCCATAAAACCCCTAAGAAGGATCACTTATGATAGGGGAGAGGATGAATGCCTCTCTAAAAAACAAAATTCTGAACTCAGACACATGACTGACACTTCATCAGCTAGCGTGTGCACGCGGGTTGTGTGAAGGTAGGGCATGGGTACACGCATGCAGGCCTTATACAAGCTGCGTGTACCTCTGTGACTTCCGTAAAATAAAAAGAAGCTAAGCAAAGAAAGCATGGAATACTGGTATGGAAGACCAGAATCCCTACTAGCTCAGACTCTTGCAGAAACTCAGAAAAAAGGTGATGAAACCAATTTAAAACTACCAAAAAAAGTATCCCCAGAAAACCTGAGAGATCCCCAGTATGATCACCAATTCTGTTGTGGGTGGGAAATCCCTCCTATAAACTAGCACTTAGGGTTTTATCATGCATGCATAAAAGACCTAAAGATTCCTACTTTTTACCATCATCCCAGACCTAATCCCCATTATTCTTAAGAAAATACACAGTTAATAAGATCAAGTGAACATACCTTATTTCCGGCGTTTGGTATCGATCCCTCTTCACGCTTGGTCACTCTTTCATTGCAACTCTCCTCCCAAGGCTGACCTGCATTCACAAAATACAAACAAAGAACTCCACGTGCATTTGATCTACGGATTAATGGGTTAGAGATTTAATCAACATGTACGCAATAAACAATGGAAACCTCATATGGTGGGACGGGAAAAGTACTTCTTTATTATTAACTTCACTAAAGCAACTTACAATGATGAAGACAACCACTGCTCCACGAATCTAGTCCTGATATCCTCTTTTATTGTGCATCAACTGCTAACACAATTGCTTCTCTTCTTCGTTGAAATCACAAAATGGTTGCATAATCTTGGGCAAAGGGGAATATGAATTTGGGTAGAGTTTCTTTACTATGATTTTCCTCCTTTCAAATGGGACCCCTACCCCTTATTTTATAGGCTAGAAGGAGCTAGGTATTTAGTCGAGTGACTGACCATGCATGGTCAAAAGGTTTAGTTAACTTACCCAAAACTGTGTGTTCCATCAGCAACTTTCCATTTTTCGTGTTTTTGTAGGTACACGCGAGCTGTAGTGGGTCAGCTAGAGTGTACACACAGGCTGTAGTGGGTCAGCTAGAGTGTACACGCGAGTTGTAGTGGAGCAAGGCATGTGGGCCTTTAAAAAGGGTTTTTTTAAGAAGATTTGTTTAGCACTAGATTGGCAAAGAAGGCATATGAGATGGCCTGATGTCAGGTAAGTATGTCTGGTGAAAATTAGGGTTATAACAACTGGGCTCTAAATAAAATTACAATCAATAATCGATACCCAATTCCTCTAATTGATGATCTCCTTGACCAACTCAAGGGGGGCCAAATACTTCAGTAAGATTAATCTAAAGTCCGACTAACACCAGGACCCAATAGATCAGACAAATGTATGGAAGACTACCTTCAAGTCCAAAGAAGGTATTTTTGAATGGTTGGTCATGCCCTTTGGCTTGAACAATTCCCCAACAACTTTCATGAGGATGATGGACAATATCTTGCGACCTTTCACCAATTATTTTGTGGTAGTGTATTTGGATGATATCCTCGTTTTCAACAAGAATTGGTCAGAACACTTGCAACACATTCAAAAGGTTTTACACACTCTGTGGAAACACAAGCTATACAAAAAATTATATAAATTCTCCTTCGTCATGAACAGGGTCCAATACCTAGGCTACATTGTTGATGAGCATGGGGTGCATGTTGATCCATCTAAAATATAGGTCATCCATGAGAGGCCAACCCCAACCACACTCACTGAGCTCTGAATATTTGTAGGCCTTGCTAATTTCTATCATAGGTTAGTGTTGGGATTCTCCCACATTGCATGGGCCCTTAGCCAAGTGACCAGGGGTGGTGGAAAGGAAAAACTCATGTGGGTCTAGCGGCAACAAAAAGTGTTTGATGATTTGAAGTAGCACTTGTTTTCAACCCTGGTGCTCTCATTACCTGACCCACATCAGTCATTTGAGATTGATATAGATGCTTCAAACTATGTTATGGGTGCAATTCTCACTCAGTATAGACATCTCATGACCTATCATAGTGAGACACTATCATATACTGTCTGTAAATACCCCACTTACGACAAATAAATGTACTCCATTGAACAATCCTGCCTCTAGTGGAGGAATTAAATTCTCGGGAAGGAGACATTCATCCACACTGATCATAAGCCTCTGTAGTTCATGAAAACACAAGGAAAATTGAAGAATGACCACCATCAGAAGTGTTCCACATACCTGTAGTAGTTCCATCTCAACATCAATTATAAGATAGGGAGCACCAACTGCGTCACTAACTGCCTCAACCGACCTCCAATTTCCGCACTAACCATGGTGCTACACTCCTACGAACATGAGACCTCTGGATCACCCCAACTCTATGAGTGAGATCCTAACTTCACCACTACCTACCAGATGTTGGGCACATACATAGCTGCCATTGATTTTCATCCGCAGGACGGGTTGTTGTGCCATCTTGGCCATCTTTTCATTCCATCAAGTGAGTGAACGAAGTTGATTTGGGAAGCTCACTACAGTTGGGTGGCAGGACACTTCGGTATAGAGAAGACAATGACAATGTTGCAACAACATTTCTATTGGTCGAAACTCTGACAGTATGCCAACAAGTATATCAGGTCCTGCACGGCCTGTGCCATTGCCAAACCGAACATTAATAAACAAGGTATGTACAACCCTCTTCCTAATCTTGATAGACCCTAGGAATCCATCTCGATGGACTAGATGTTGGGCCTTCCTTCAACCAAGCAGCAAAATGACTGTGATTTCATGGTTGTTGATCAATTTTCCAAGATGGTGATTTTGGTCACCCGCAAGAAGAGAATCACAATAGAGGCCACTTCCAAGATATTCTTCAAACAAGTGTGGGTACATTTTGGGATACCACAAACCATCATCTCCAATTGGGATAGATGATTCCTCAACACATTCTGGTCGAGCCTCTGGTCACTGTTGGAAACCAAGCCCACCAAAACCATGGCCTTCCACCCCCAAACAAATAACCAAACCGAGGTCGTCAACAGGATGATCGTGCATATTTTTCACATGTACAATTCCAAGCATCTGTGCACATGGGATGAGATTCTTCCCTATGTTCAACACAATTACAACAGAACCGTACAGAGCTCAACTGACCATAGCCCCTTTTAGGTGGGGTTGGGATTTCAACCATTGTGTCCAATGGATGTTTCACTACCCCTTACATCCAAACATGTAGAATAATCCCATGAGCAAAATGAAGCCAAAAAATCCACCTGGTTCATTGAGAGAATCCAACACATCCACCAACATGTTCATGATATTTTGCAGAAGTCCAATGCCCAAGTACAAGAAGCGCCATGATCAACACTGGGTTCCACACAAGTTTCAGGTGGGAGATAAATTTTGGTTGCACTTATAGAAAGAACGCCTTGAAGAACCCCATCGAAAGCTTCATCCACTCCGCTATGGATATTATACCATCACCAAGGCTATGGGTGACAATGATTTTGAGCTCAACATTCCCCTCTTCCTTGGCTTTCTCCCAGTGTTTAATGTAGAGATCCTTCGACCATACTTTACACCATTATTGGACACCTCATAGATAGTAGAACAATTGGCACCGAGATAGCTCAACCCTTACTGCATGCAACGAGCATCCATTGATCATATCGTGGACACACAGGTCAAGGGCACTCACAAACAAAATTTTCAGGTTTATCATTTTGTTAAAGTAGGGCAACTCCCGCACCAAGGCAAGTGGCTCACACGGGGCCAAATTCAGAAGACATTTCCTCGTCTGATGGAGGAAATCAACACAATGAATACCATTTCTTCCTAAGGGAAGTGGATTGATCTAGGTGAATATCAGTGGCCACCCACCTACTCCAACTGACTCACATACAAATGTCATCTTCGTAGTTTCAGTTTTCATCTTGGAAATTTGTTTCTAGCTTTTTGGGTCCTAAACTTCCGGGGTCATTTTGAGGCCCTAAAAAACTTTTTTTGGGTCCACCACAGTCACATTGTAGAACAATTTAGAGTGTGATGACATAATGTGTAGTCCTCAGATAGACATTTCCAATGGGTTATCGTGCGCCTAAAACGAAGATCGTATGCAAAAGTTATGACCTCGAGAAGTTGATGTACCGACTTACCCCAACCGAGCCCACATGAATTCTGGTGCTTCATCTCCTAGGGTTAGGTTTTCAAATGTCTAGAGTTTTGGCATTCATGTTTGATGTAAAAATTCCTTTGGAGCTGCATTGTACTCATCGTCTTGAAAATGAGCGTAGCTGTCACATCTCTTCTCAGAGATAAGATACCACCATTCTAGCAAACTTGTTTCAGTCTGCATTTTGTAGTTTCAACACATTTCTTATTTAATAGAAGTCAAGTTTTATTGTATCTATGTTATTATTCACTATGTCTTTGTGTTAATATTATATATTTGTGTTTTCATTTCGTTCTGCTCATAAATCCGGATCAATGTTAGGAAATCCAAAGTAAAATACTATTGTGAAATATGTGAAGCCATAACAAACCATACAACAAATAATTTCCCTCACAATTTGAAAAATGATAAGAAAAAATGGTGTGGAATCTGTGAAGATAACAACAACAATATAGTGGAATTCCAACATAATCGAAAAAAATAAGCCCAATTATTAGACAATATATCATACACAAACAATAGGATAGAACTAACAAGTTCAAGGAGTAGGAAGAGGAGATCATGGTTACCCAAGAAGAGGTGGATATAATGAAACTTGAGGAGGTCGATGTGGTTGACATTGAGATCAAGGTAGATACTAGACACGATTTTTCTTTGCATGTTATTAATATGATCATTTAAGCCCTAACTATGTATTTAATGACACAATCGACTTAATTTTTTTTAATAATTGTAGAGTGGGAGACCATTCCTTAGAATAATTCCCAATAATATTATAGAAGATAATGAATAGAAGGAATGCCAATATCCTACAAAGTGTACTTAAGAAAGAATCATTCATTTCCAAGAATATAAATGTAGTCACCGTGTTAGGAGTGAAGAAAGGAGAAGATGCACTCTTACATTGCCTTAGATAAAACTTGGAAGTAAATATAAGAATATGTACCCAAACCTAACAAGACAAAAATAACTTGGAAGTAAATATAAAAGAATATGCATGTTTTGGAAGAAGAGGAATATTTTTAAGTCTCGATATACAAAAGGAAACAAAAAGAGAAAGATGTTGCACTAGAATAATTTTTAGACCTCCTAAGTGAACAAGAGTCAATAGCAAGGTCACTTGAATTAATGGACATAGTGAAGACTTGTAAAAATGGAAACAAAGTTATTAAAAACATGTGTCGACTAAACCAAGAAGACAAGTTAGTTGATGATTATGATCCTCAAGTTAACCTAGAGATTGAAGGATTTTTTTACCTTGGGTCATGGTTGACTTTGGATCTCAAACAAATATCCTTCCAAAGGAGAATTGGATCAAAATGGGGGGACCTAACCTAGTGAGGCCAATGAAATTTTTGAATTTGGTTGATCAAAGATTTGTGGAACCCATCGAGATAATAAAAGG
Source organism: Picea engelmannii (assembly GCA_009831015.1). Lineage (NCBI taxonomy): Eukaryota > Viridiplantae > Streptophyta > Pinopsida > Pinales > Pinaceae > Picea > Picea engelmannii. The sequence continues at coordinate 116,863 of ML825033.1, read as the reverse complement.
TGTAGAGACAAACATAATGGGAATAGAAACCATAATCAACTTTGAGGTTATTGACTTGGTCTAAGGAACTATAATATACACAGGGTTAGTGGAAAGACCACAGGGATAAAAATGAAACCAACAATATCCCTAGATTAAGATAAAATAAAGTTAAAGGTAAATGGTAGAATAACAATTATACCTCTAGACCCCAAGGAAGGCAAGCCTTGATCATAACCTTTGGAAAATGAAGTCAACATAAGAAATATATATCAAATGATGCAAGGAAGATAAGAGTATTGATCCAAATTCCAAAGGATAAACTACAGTTAGAATCACCCTTGTTTGTGGGACAAAATTAAGATATTGAACTATACGACTAGAATATGGAAAATTGTATGTTAAGAGCACGTGATTGTTGGACTATTGAATTTATACCAAGAGATAGCCTCAATATTTTCTTCTTAATAAGAGACACCCATTTTTTTTATGAAATAAAAATTAAGTAGTATCCCAGCTTAATGCCCAAAAATTTCGAGTCAACTAAATTCCTCCCCACTAAGGTTCAAAGAATGTGAATTCCCTACTATACATGTCGATGGGGTACAAAAAACTGTTAGAGGACAATGTTGACTACACAATTCGGTGCAATTCTATGATATGACATGATGCTTATTGGTGGAGTACTCGTTCCCATCAACTACAAACTTGGACAATAGATATGACATATTTTATTGAAATATTTGGAGGGAAGAAATTAACAACTACAATACAAATAATGAAATTTCAGCCTATATTCGACCCAATAAGACATATTTTGGACTATGAAAAGGAATGGAAAAGGATAGAGTATCATAATGAAAGGATCTATCCATATGTGTTTCACAATGCCTTGGAATACTTACCATATAAACGGTACCAAATTGAAGAAGCCATAAAAGACACATGGAATTGGCAAACCCAAAGAATTTTTTTTTTTAAATATTTATCCTTTGTGCCAGCATAGATAGAATTAGAAAAGGTAGTCCAAGAGATATGAGAATTTATAGAAAATTCAACAAACAAGAACATAGAAGAAAAGGGAAAGTCGAAGGTCAACATCTACTTGAAAAAAAAATGTGAAAATTGACAGCAGAAAGTCTAAACAACACTAAGAATTGAAATGGGAAATGAAAATTTTCCTATGAATCATTTTAGATGGAGAAAATATCACCCATAGGTGAAAAAAGAAGTCAAGTCTGTACTAAAAATGACCAAGCAATGTGACCCAGAAAAAAGAAGAGGGAGAAAAAAATCAAATAGCCACTTGCATACAAAGAGGTAAGTGAGAGAGAAATAAATCCAAATGAGTCAAAGGCATTAGAGTGGATGGATGTATAAATAACAATCAAATAAGTCAAAATTTCGAATGATGGTCGATTGAAAATGGAAAAAATTGGAGATTACTGGTTGGAAAGATAGGCAAAAAAGGTAGTCAACTTATTAAAACAATATCAGGATGTATTTACTAGGGACTTCGAAAAATTCAAGTGGCTATTCAAAGAAATGGGTCAAATGAAAATTGACTTAAGCCCTAACACTAAACCTGTTAAGAAGATACCCTACAAATTCACACACAGATATAAATAAATTGTAAAAAAGTAGATTTAAAACATGTTGGAAGCATATATCATTTACCCAATAAACAAGTCGAAATGGGCCAGTCCCATGGTTGTGCATCCCGAGAAGCACGACCCCAAAAAGTTGAGGATATGTTTCAAATTTAGGGTACTGAATAAAGTAACACTCACAAATCCATTTCTAACCTCATTTGTAGATGGAATAATCAATGAGGTAGAAATCCATGAATGCTTCTCATTCATAGATGGATTTTTGGGATACAATCAAGTGTCAATTGCAAAAGAAGATCAAGAAAATACCATGTGTGTGATAGATTTTGGATCACCTCCCATGAACCTCAAACAAATATGATTTTTTTTGGGACATATTGGATATTATAGGAAATTTACTAGATGTTATAGGAAATTTATTAGACAATATTTAGACATCAAATTCCCTATGGATGAACTATTGAAGAGAAATGTAGAATTTATCTGGAGTGAAAATTGCGATGAGTACTTAAAAACATTGAAGAAAAATTTAGTCGAAGCCCCAATCCTTATATTTCTCAACTAGAGAAAGAAGTTTCACATGCATGTCAATGCATCCGATGTAGAAGTGAGGGATATATTAACATAGCCTAGGGAAGACAGAATCACCACCATAACTCATATGCCATTTGGAATCTTAACAAGTCTAAAAGGAACTATTCGACTACATAGAGATAAGGGTTTGGAATGATATTTTCCTTGTATAAATGTAAGCACTATTTATTGGCTGACCCTTTTTTATATATACAAAAACCACTGAGCACTAAAGTATTTGGTTAATAAATCAATTCATTAAGGTTGGATCTATGAATGGCTCTTATTATTCCAAGAACTTGAGTTTAAAGTAATATTCATACTAGGGAAAGCTAATGTAATACTTGATCATATGTCATGAGTCAAAAGTGGAAAATAATATATAGGGATGGATGATGATGTTTCTAATTTCCATATATTCAAATTCGAATATACTCCCAAATAATTGATTTTGTTTTCAGTTTTTACAAGAAGGGAATGTTCCTCGAGAAGTACTAGAGAAGAAAAAGAAAAAGATAGTCATGAATGTTGCACCATGCACTCTGATTAATGGATGTTTATACAATATTGGGCATGGTGATGTGCTTAGGATGTGTATTTTGGAGCATGAAATGGAAATTGTAATTGATGAATCACACTCTTGTCCTATAGGTGGCCACTACCATGTAGATACTACAACTAGAAATTTCGCAAGCAAGAATTTGGTGGCCCACGTTGAACAAATATTTTGGAGCAAAAATCAATAAATGTGATAAGTGTCAAATGATAGGTCAACCAATAAGAAAATATGAGATTCTTTTGTATTCAATCAACCCAAGTATTTCCTTTGAGATTTGGTCCATTGATCTTGTGGGACCATTCCCTAAGTATATTATCACAATAATTGAATATATTTTTTTTCACTAGGAAATAGGCGGGAAAATAACCAATACTTCTCCACGTTCGTGGATGGTCAGGGTGATAAACCTCAACCCCGAGGACACAAGGATTGAACTTGTTACCTCCCTGTACCGACAATGTGCGCACATCTCACCAGTTGTGCTATCCCATGGGGCACAATTGAATATCTATAAAATGGGCATGAGTAGAACCAAATGATAGTTGTACCAAAGAAGTAGTAGCAAAGTTTTTCTACAAAAATATCATAACCAAATTTTTTTGTCCACTTACATTAATAAGTGATAAGGGGACACATTTCATGAACAATACTATAGACATACTCATGAGAATTTTTTATCAACCATAAGAAGAGTTCCCATTATCACCCCCAAGCCAATGGAGAAATTGATTCATTTAACAAAACATTATATAAGGGACCCACTAATATTTGTAATGTTGACAAAGATGAATGGAATGACAAGGTACCTACTGTCAAATGATTTATATGTCTAAATCATGTTACATTTAATTTTCAATAAGGATTTCGTAAACTTGTGAAATGCTAACACTGTATGTGTAGAATTAGATAATTTATAACATCTATCAACTTTGAAAGTACTAAACACACTTGCACAAGGAAAACACACTTTCATGAAATTAAAAGCTAATTCGACCACTCTTGGTGATGATCATGTACTTCGGCATTGATCTTACTATTGGGATCTTGCTATCACTAAATTATCTCTTTACTAGTCTCGGGCTTTCCAACTTTCTAGAGATCATCATTCCACTGTTGGTGAATTATGAAACACATCACACTTGCATCAATTTAAGTACTAAATATGAAAGGAACCACACTTGCATAAAGGAAACACACCACACCTTGCAAGAAAATAAATCATACTTGTAAAAATACATAAACATAATTAAAATACATCTTACATTAAGAAACCCTCTATTCTCCTGTCGTCGACTCTTTCTTTCATAGAATAGAGTGCTACTAATAATCTAAAACATAAATAAACTAATCTAATTTTAAACTACTTGAATTATAAAACTACAATTTATAATAAAACAAGAATCGTATAACTACAATATATATGGACACAATATCTCCTGAATTGTAATTTATTCCATCATAGTCTAGACATATCCAAGAGTCCTCCTCTTAGTATGGAGAAGGAAATCTTCTTTATACAAAAAACTTGATTTGAAACTAAGATAAACAATAATTAATTCATATCCACAAATCTCTCATGTTGTTACAACAGATTGTCAATAATTAGAAAGTCAACAATATCTCCAAAATCCTTAATATATTTGATAACAAATCTTATCCAAGACTCCATGATTCTTCTCTATCCAAGATGCTTGAGTGATCTTCCAAAATCCTCATCAAATCCTCAATGGGTGAAGAGGAAATTTGAATTTGGAGCTATGTGATAAAAATTTACATTGTCGGAAGCTTTAAATGTACCTGTAATTATTACCAAACTAACCCAACTTTCAAAGATAAGTGAAAACATATTATGTGTCTATCATTTAATCACAAATTCACTTAAAATACTAAAATATATGCATTGGAAAATATCTTAAACCTAATCCCACACAAATCATTAAAATGGACTTAATACAAGGTTACAGGAAGCAAAAAAGGATCAAAAATCAAGGGAAAGGTTGTGAAAAGATGATAAAAGGGATGGTAATTTGGTGACTCAACATCGCAACCCAACTGAACATGTTTCATGTCCTCATGCAACCTGACAAACGAGTCTTCTGAACTGTGTGATTAGATATTCTACTGAAATATTGGGCAGTAGTGCTAGAAGTAGCAACTAAGTTTCTTGTGGTTGGTTCTTGCGTGACAACCACAAGTCTTGTGAGTGTTGGTTATTATGTGACATCACTTACCTCTTGTATTTGTTCTCCTTCCCGCTGCAACAAAAGAGCTCACCCCTAAACCAATAGTATGTTCATATTAGCCAAATTTCAATGCTATGGATCCTTATGATTTAAAGGTGTTGTTCCCTACTTATAATCTTAAATATTTCAAGACATATCAATATATGAAGTCAAACTTTTGAAATCACCCTCGAACTGCTTGTTACAAAAATATGGTAACTCTGAGTTTGACCATGAGCTAGTGCCTTCCTCATTTAGTTTAGAATTATTTCAATAGATACTAAACCATCTCATAGAGACTACACATAAAACCCATGTGATGGATTTTGGTTTGATATTGCACTAATATGAAAATCAATAAATGGTTACCAGATCTATCCTATAACAAACTTTTTGTGGCATACATTTCATTGATTTTCTCAAAATTTACCAATTGGGTTCTTGGGAAATTTTGTGGGGGTGTTGGTAATAATTGTATGATTCTTCACACCAAAAATCGTGGCCATCAAATGCACACATATCGAAAAATAAGAAAAATTGTTTTAGGTGACGGTGGTCAATTTCTCCAAAAAATATGAACTAGATTTTCTTAATATTTTGCGATTTTGTTTCTCTCAATGTAGTGCTTCTATCCTCCAAATTTTGAGGCCATCCAATGCACAATTTACAAGATATAAGAAAATCAATTATGCACTCGATTAAAAACAAAGTTTGGGAAATTGCTAGTTTTCAAACAAATTGTTGTACTTTATTTGTTGTTGTAGATGAGGCATGCAATCATCTGTTGTTTTTATATGTGCTTGAGGATCACTGTTGTAACTACTAGAAGTTTGTTGATTATATTTCTGCAAAACAAACTTAACCCACCTTACAAATATGTGTCAATAAAAATGTGATAATGTTGTTTATGTAGTGACAAGAGGGATGTCATGGACTATTCTCAGTTTCGATGCTAAAGTTTATGTAATATTGTTGTCTTCAAACATTCCTACCAACTTTGAAGAGACCTGATAACCACATTATGTCTTCAGTTTCACAATTAGTCTCTTCTCAATATCATTTTTTCAAGTACTACTTTCACATCCTCTTCGTTGACTCCTTTAAGACCCTTCCAAAGTTTATCATCAGTAAACAAAGAAATATACTCTAGGGATCTTATATTCAAATAAATAAAGAAGTCAAAGCATTTTGAAATGCTTTATTATTGCTAATTGATATGCTAATAAGTTTTTCATACATGTCCTACTTATCAAGAAGGTGTGGCACCAACCCATATATTTGATTGTATGGCAAAAAGAAAATCTAAGACAAGGATGTCATGCATTATTGGGGACAATAGTTGAGCATTACATGAGACCTATATATAATGGCATGGTGACCAACCCTTATTCATTGTTCAATTTTTCACAAATTGTTTCCCAATCTACCACTGCATTACTCGTTTGTTGGGTTTATTTTACGAGACTCAAGATTGGAAATTGGTGCATTCTTAACAAATATTAGTATAACAGTCCCGCGGGTTCTATTTTATGCTTAGAAAATAACCAATATTTAAACAAACAATGATCTTTGTACATCTGAAGCAATAGAATTTCAACAATAGGATTTGTTAATGGCAGTATGATTGCAATTAAAGGAAGTGTCACAACAAGAGTTACTTATAGCAACACCATGAATGAAAGATGCAAAATAAAGGTCTGTAAATGTTCAATTTAACAAAACCCCCTTCATGTTCAACCAAAATCAAGATCTGGACCATTGATACAAATCTAGTGTAAAACCGAAAACAAAGTGTTGACCTGCCTAAGTGGCCTTAGAAAAATGCATGCCAATGATTGTAGATGTTTCCTTTGAGGAAATTGAGACATGCTGACTAAATTTTATCAAATTGTTGACAAAATCCATGACTCAGAATTTTCCAGCTATTCTTCATTTACCTGTACAAAATACGTCAAGTTGGTCATTTTTGTCGTTCTGTTTTTATAAGCCCGTGCACAAAAATGTATGCCTCAGGCTCATTTTAAAGACAAATTGAATGCTTCAAGTTGTGCATGGTGTATTTCATCATTTCTCATCTTTCCACAATTACATGTTTTCATTTTGATGAATAAAGGCACTGCTATGCAAAAATACTTAAAGTCTACCTTTCTTATACACACTGGTTAAACGTATAAAAATTCCTTAAAAAACATGTCCACACATCCCTCCTTGTGCATTTTTTGATAATTTTGAACATGGATTTACCTAAATGTTTATATTGTGCACAAAACCCATGTCTTGATTTTTCTTTATTTGACCTTGGTTGCATGCAAATGTCATGCAAAAAGTGTCCTTAAAGCAGATTTGACAATTTCGAAATTGCTAAGTTTGACTTTCTCCCCTAGAGCAACCAATTTGAGTTTGTTGTGGTTTTATAAAAACTAAATCATTTATTGATCATCTAGAACAACCTCAAAGTGGAAAATTTTGATTTGAGGAAACACAAGTATGTTGACCAATGAATGGCTACCGGATCTGTACTATGGTTACGTGATCAATACTTTTGTTACCAGATTTGCACTATGGTCAGTTTTTTATGACATCGATGTTTGAACTATTTGACATTTTTTTAAGTACCCCCATAGTATCTAAATCATCCCCCAACCGTCGTATTTTCATTTGGATTTGTGCTCATATGCAAACCAATGAGGGTTACATGAACAACAATAGTCATATGTGGGGAAAATGTCTATCACCATTGTATGAAATTAAGTGATATGGGATCAAAAAGGCAGTATGAGAGTATGAGATCAAAATGTATGAATGTATCCCCCCTCAACTAAAGGGTGTTTCCATCCCTCAAAAAAATTGAAAATTAGGAAAGGGACTATGAGAGAAACAAAGAAAGCATAAGGGGCATAAAGAATTTTCCAATTACACTTTTTCTAGAATCAAGGAATTAATTATTAAAGATTAAAAAAGAAACATACCTTCATCTACTTGAGGTCCCTGGGATATGCAACAAGTATATGACATCCTGAGGAGAAGGAGAGTTGAGATGGTCCATAATGGTGATTTAAATTGAACTAAATAAAAAAGAGCAATGTAGAATCTCAATCATGTGGTACTTGTAGCTTGAGATCTAGGAACTTGGAACTTGGAACACAATGGTCAATAGACTAAGATCGGGAATAATCTTCTAATGGAGTAGCAAGCTTGATATTTTTTTTATTTAAGGAGAAATGAAACTCAAATGATTTTAATTTCTCTTTCATTATTTGCAAATCTTATCCACTAGCACAATGGTTTTCAAACAAGATGTATCCAGTTGTGCCCAAAGGGCTTTCAAAATAACAAATTATTATTCCTGAGGAATTCCCACCAACAAGATAGTTTTCAAGCACTCCACGGTTTGATGGCACCTGAAACAGGTTTTCACCATCAAATTTTTATTTGTGGAAAATGATAAAACAATGAGGCAACTCAACATTGTAAGTGAGTTGAGTGACATAATGGCATGGGTTAAGGGTGGGTAGAGAAAGAAAGTATGAAAATTTTGTGAAGGGAAGCAGACTGGAGTTATGATGGAATAATAATGGTCAAAACAAAATATTTAGCTTGAAGGTTGACCACATAGGAAAGTGAAACTTCATGAACTTCAACATTTTATTGAGCTGGAACGAGGGAAAATGAATGGTATACCATGGTAGAATAGGATGAATATTGGATCTCGAAATACAATCCACTAATAACGATGGTATGATGGATGGAAATTGACTTCTATTCGATACGGATCTTCATTTCATATCAGTCTTTGATCTCGATCCATCTGGAAAATTTTAGTACTGTTGGTGTTGTTGGTCAACAAATGGATTTTTATTATACTGAGATCCAAGGATCTTGAGCCTATATATGATTTCAACATCTCATTATGTTGCATTTCATTTTATGTGAATTCCTAGATGACATTCCCTTCTAAAAAAAATTGGTCTTCAAAAACACTCATCCATGGAATGACCTTTTGGATCATCTCGAGACCTGCAAAAAGACTAGCACTTACCTGCAATAAAATGTGAGATCATGGAATAATAGAGGTGCATAGTCTCTCTTCATTCAATCCATACGTAAAAAAATTACAAGTAGTGCTTATAAAATAATTCCAAGGAATAAGTTGGCCAGCTACAGTACACAACAATGTTTTGTTGATGAATTCTTCATTCAACATATAATTTGAGTGATTAAAAATCCATATTGAATTGTATTCTTATGAATACCTCTAGTAGAAACATGTTTTCAATGTAAGTTTAAATGATGTGTCAAACATGCTCAGGAACAACCAACTTGATGGAGTTGTTTTTGAATTTCTGCCTATACCAACAACCACTAGATTGAGCATAACATTTTTCGTTAAAGTTTGTATCTATGTGATTTTAATTGGAGATTGAATTAGGTTCATCTTAATATCTCCAATATAAACAAGTTTTTAACATGCCATGATTTGATGTCTCAAAACTGTTGATGAACAGACCTAGGAGGCAAAGTTTAACTATGTTGGTTTTAAGACATGCAGTTACTAAATGTGGCATAACGTTTTCACCTGACCTCAAAATGGAATGATTCAAGTTGCGCCTTAAATTATACTTGAACGGATATCTCCCTCAAAAAATGTTTCTAAATAAGATGATTTGAAATATGAAATATGCTCATGAACAATCAAGATGCAGATTTATGACAATGCATATTTTATGACCAACAATTACTAATTTGGTCGTAATTTTCACATATGAAATCAGAATGAGGTGATTCAAGTTGGATTGGAAACTATATTCCAAGGGATATCTCCCTTAGAAACATTTTTTCAATGTGTTTTCATTTGACCCCTCAAATCATGATTGTACTAACTCTGTTTTTAAGAGATTTTTGAGGTCAAATTGCTACAAAAATAAAAAATCATGTGATTTCTCCTAAACGGAGATGTTGGATGTATGAATTTATTGGTGGGTTTATTTATAAGGATATAATGAGTCTATCCCCAAAAATATCTAATACCCATAACATATATCTTAAATATGGTCCTTAGAGAACTTATGGTGGCTAAATTAATTTGTAGCAATTTACATCATTACTTCATTATTGAAATTCAAACTTTTATTTTATACAGATTACCATGAATGGTTTGATTGTCCTTTAGTGAATGTTTTTTCTTCCCTTTTTACCCCTGAACCATTCCTGTTTTCCCTTTTTCAGATGCATTCACGCTCATGTATATCTTCCTACCAATGGGTTAGTGGATGGAGTTGTTCTTACTACACCATGAGTGGAAACGATTGAAATAATCCACCAAGGAATGTATCTAAGTTTATTCATGCAATACTAACATAATTTAGATCCAATGGAATAGAGTACCCACTAAATTGCATGTGTGGGTTCTTACATATCATCTTATTGTCTCTGATCCACTATATCTAGAATGTTAGCACCAAAACAAATCATTTACAAGAAAAAGAAAAAGAAAAAAACAAACTATCGATGCTCTAATATTTCTAGCATTTCCCCAACAATAGTGACAAAAATGTCAGATGATTTATATATTTAAATCATGTTACATTTAATTATCGATTTGGAGTTCATAAAATTTCAAAATACTAACATTGTATGTGTATAATTAGATCATTTATAACATCTATCTACTTTGAAAGCGCTAGACACGCTTGCATAAGGAAAACACACTTGCATGAAATTAAAATCTAATTCGACCACTCTTGGTAATGATCATAGAGTTGGGCATTGGTTTTACTATTGGGATCTTGCTATCACCAAGTTATCTCTTTGCTAGTCTCAAACTTTCCAACTTTCGAGAGATCATCATTCCATTGTTGATGAAATAGGAAACACACAACACTTGCATCAATGTAAAGACTAACTATGAAAGGAAACACACTTTCATAAAGGAAACACACCACACCTTGAAAGAAAATAAATCATACTTGTAAAAATAAATAAACAAAATTAAAAGACATCATGCATTAAGAAACACTCTATTCTCTTGTCGTGGGCCCTTGCTTCTATAGAATAAAGTGCTATTATTAATATACAACATAAATAAACCAATATAATTTAAAATTACATGAATTATAAAACTACAATTTATAATACAACAAGAATCATACAACTACAATCTATATAGAAACAATATATCCTGAAATGTAGTTTATTCCATCATAGTCTGGATGTATGCTCCAAGAGTCCTCTTGGAATGGAGAAGGAACCCTTATTTATACATAAACTTGATTTGAAACTAAGATAAGCAATAATTAATTCAGATCCACAAAATTTCCATGTGGTTACAATAGATTGTTGATAATTAGAAAGTCAGCAATATCTCGAAAATCCTTAAGATATTTGATAACAAATCTTATCCAAGACTCTATGATTCTTATCTATCCAAGATGCTTGAGTGATATTCCCAAATCCTCATCAAATCTTCAATGGGTCAAGAGGAAATTCAAATTTGGAGCTAGGTGATAAAAATTTACATTGTTGCAATCTCTAAATGTACATGTTATCATCACCAAACTAACCCAAGTTTCAAAGATAAGTGAAAACATGTTATTTTTATATAATTTAATCATAAATTAACTTAAAACACTAAAATATATGCATTAGAAAATATCTTGAACCTAATCCCACATAAATCATTAAAATGGACTTAATACAAGGTTACGAGAAGCAGAAAAGGATTAAAAGTCAAGGCAAAGGTTGTAAAAATATGATAAAATGGATGGTAATTTGGTGACTCAATACCTACGATTATTTGGGCCTACAAAACTACCTATAATATATTGAATGAATAAACTCCTTTAAATTAGTTTATGGTTAAGAGGTATTCATGCTACTACATTTTAGAGAAGATGCTAATAAGGTGGCCAAAGTGTTGAAATTTAACTCATCCCAAGCTAGAGAGGATCAAATATATCAACTCAAAAAACTATAAGAAGAGAGAATGATATCACTCCTTCATTAGGAAGTTCAAAAACAAAAACAAAAAGGTTGGCATGATAGAAATTTGAGGAAGAAAGAAATTGGAATTGGAGACATTGCATTCATGTATGATGGTATAATTAA
>ML825033.1:59945-86446 GCA_009831015.1 Picea engelmannii | reverse complement strand
TAAGATTAATCTAAAGTCCGACTAACACCAGGACCCAATAGATCAGACAAATGTATGGAAGACTACCTTCAAGTCCAAAGAAGGTATTTTTGAATGGTTGGTCATGCCCTTTGGCTTGAACAATTCCCCAACAACTTTCATGAGGATGATGGACAATATCTTGCGACCTTTCACCAATTATTTTGTGGTAGTGTATTTGGATGATATCCTCGTTTTCAACAAGAATTGGTCAGAACACTTGCAACACATTCAAAAGGTTTTACACACTCTGTGGAAACACAAGCTATACAAAAAATTATATAAATTCTCCTTCGTCATGAACAGGGTCCAATACCTAGGCTACATTGTTGATGAGCATGGGGTGCATGTTGATCCATCTAAAATATAGGTCATCCATGAGAGGCCAACCCCAACCACACTCACTGAGCTCTGAATATTTGTAGGCCTTGCTAATTTCTATCATAGGTTAGTGTTGGGATTCTCCCACATTGCATGGGCCCTTAGCCAAGTGACCAGGGGTGGTGGAAAGGAAAAACTCATGTGGGTCTAGCGGCAACAAAAAGTGTTTGATGATTTGAAGTAGCACTTGTTTTCAACCCTGGTGCTCTCATTACCTGACCCACATCAGTCATTTGAGATTGATATAGATGCTTCAAACTATGTTATGGGTGCAATTCTCACTCAGTATAGACATCTCATGACCTATCATAGTGAGACACTATCATATACTGTCTGTAAATACCCCACTTACGACAAATAAATGTACTCCATTGAACAATCCTGCCTCTAGTGGAGGAATTAAATTCTCGGGAAGGAGACATTCATCCACACTGATCATAAGCCTCTGTAGTTCATGAAAACACAAGGAAAATTGAAGAATGACCACCATCAGAAGTGTTCCACATACCTGTAGTAGTTCCATCTCAACATCAATTATAAGATAGGGAGCACCAACTGCGTCACTAACTGCCTCAACCGACCTCCAATTTCCGCACTAACCATGGTGCTACACTCCTACGAACATGAGACCTCTGGATCACCCCAACTCTATGAGTGAGATCCTAACTTCACCACTACCTACCAGATGTTGGGCACATACATAGCTGCCATTGATTTTCATCCGCAGGACGGGTTGTTGTGCCATCTTGGCCATCTTTTCATTCCATCAAGTGAGTGAACGAAGTTGATTTGGGAAGCTCACTACAGTTGGGTGGCAGGACACTTCGGTATAGAGAAGACAATGACAATGTTGCAACAACATTTCTATTGGTCGAAACTCTGACAGTATGCCAACAAGTATATCAGGTCCTGCACGGCCTGTGCCATTGCCAAACCGAACATTAATAAACAAGGTATGTACAACCCTCTTCCTAATCTTGATAGACCCTAGGAATCCATCTCGATGGACTAGATGTTGGGCCTTCCTTCAACCAAGCAGCAAAATGACTGTGATTTCATGGTTGTTGATCAATTTTCCAAGATGGTGATTTTGGTCACCCGCAAGAAGAGAATCACAATAGAGGCCACTTCCAAGATATTCTTCAAACAAGTGTGGGTACATTTTGGGATACCACAAACCATCATCTCCAATTGGGATAGATGATTCCTCAACACATTCTGGTCGAGCCTCTGGTCACTGTTGGAAACCAAGCCCACCAAAACCATGGCCTTCCACCCCCAAACAAATAACCAAACCGAGGTCGTCAACAGGATGATCGTGCATATTTTTCACATGTACAATTCCAAGCATCTGTGCACATGGGATGAGATTCTTCCCTATGTTCAACACAATTACAACAGAACCGTACAGAGCTCAACTGACCATAGCCCCTTTTAGGTGGGGTTGGGATTTCAACCATTGTGTCCAATGGATGTTTCACTACCCCTTACATCCAAACATGTAGAATAATCCCATGAGCAAAATGAAGCCAAAAAATCCACCTGGTTCATTGAGAGAATCCAACACATCCACCAACATGTTCATGATATTTTGCAGAAGTCCAATGCCCAAGTACAAGAAGCGCCATGATCAACACTGGGTTCCACACAAGTTTCAGGTGGGAGATAAATTTTGGTTGCACTTATAGAAAGAACGCCTTGAAGAACCCCATCGAAAGCTTCATCCACTCCGCTATGGATATTATACCATCACCAAGGCTATGGGTGACAATGATTTTGAGCTCAACATTCCCCTCTTCCTTGGCTTTCTCCCAGTGTTTAATGTAGAGATCCTTCGACCATACTTTACACCATTATTGGACACCTCATAGATAGTAGAACAATTGGCACCGAGATAGCTCAACCCTTACTGCATGCAACGAGCATCCATTGATCATATCGTGGACACACAGGTCAAGGGCACTCACAAACAAAATTTTCAGGTTTATCATTTTGTTAAAGTAGGGCAACTCCCGCACCAAGGCAAGTGGCTCACACGGGGCCAAATTCAGAAGACATTTCCTCGTCTGATGGAGGAAATCAACACAATGAATACCATTTCTTCCTAAGGGAAGTGGATTGATCTAGGTGAATATCAGTGGCCACCCACCTACTCCAACTGACTCACATACAAATGTCATCTTCGTAGTTTCAGTTTTCATCTTGGAAATTTGTTTCTAGCTTTTTGGGTCCTAAACTTCCGGGGTCATTTTGAGGCCCTAAAAAACTTTTTTTGGGTCCACCACAGTCACATTGTAGAACAATTTAGAGTGTGATGACATAATGTGTAGTCCTCAGATAGACATTTCCAATGGGTTATCGTGCGCCTAAAACGAAGATCGTATGCAAAAGTTATGACCTCGAGAAGTTGATGTACCGACTTACCCCAACCGAGCCCACATGAATTCTGGTGCTTCATCTCCTAGGGTTAGGTTTTCAAATGTCTAGAGTTTTGGCATTCATGTTTGATGTAAAAATTCCTTTGGAGCTGCATTGTACTCATCGTCTTGAAAATGAGCGTAGCTGTCACATCTCTTCTCAGAGATAAGATACCACCATTCTAGCAAACTTGTTTCAGTCTGCATTTTGTAGTTTCAACACATTTCTTATTTAATAGAAGTCAAGTTTTATTGTATCTATGTTATTATTCACTATGTCTTTGTGTTAATATTATATATTTGTGTTTTCATTTCGTTCTGCTCATAAATCCGGATCAATGTTAGGAAATCCAAAGTAAAATACTATTGTGAAATATGTGAAGCCATAACAAACCATACAACAAATAATTTCCCTCACAATTTGAAAAATGATAAGAAAAAATGGTGTGGAATCTGTGAAGATAACAACAACAATATAGTGGAATTCCAACATAATCGAAAAAAATAAGCCCAATTATTAGACAATATATCATACACAAACAATAGGATAGAACTAACAAGTTCAAGGAGTAGGAAGAGGAGATCATGGTTACCCAAGAAGAGGTGGATATAATGAAACTTGAGGAGGTCGATGTGGTTGACATTGAGATCAAGGTAGATACTAGACACGATTTTTCTTTGCATGTTATTAATATGATCATTTAAGCCCTAACTATGTATTTAATGACACAATCGACTTAATTTTTTTTAATAATTGTAGAGTGGGAGACCATTCCTTAGAATAATTCCCAATAATATTATAGAAGATAATGAATAGAAGGAATGCCAATATCCTACAAAGTGTACTTAAGAAAGAATCATTCATTTCCAAGAATATAAATGTAGTCACCGTGTTAGGAGTGAAGAAAGGAGAAGATGCACTCTTACATTGCCTTAGATAAAACTTGGAAGTAAATATAAGAATATGTACCCAAACCTAACAAGACAAAAATAACTTGGAAGTAAATATAAAAGAATATGCATGTTTTGGAAGAAGAGGAATATTTTTAAGTCTCGATATACAAAAGGAAACAAAAAGAGAAAGATGTTGCACTAGAATAATTTTTAGACCTCCTAAGTGAACAAGAGTCAATAGCAAGGTCACTTGAATTAATGGACATAGTGAAGACTTGTAAAAATGGAAACAAAGTTATTAAAAACATGTGTCGACTAAACCAAGAAGACAAGTTAGTTGATGATTATGATCCTCAAGTTAACCTAGAGATTGAAGGATTTTTTTACCTTGGGTCATGGTTGACTTTGGATCTCAAACAAATATCCTTCCAAAGGAGAATTGGATCAAAATGGGGGGACCTAACCTAGTGAGGCCAATGAAATTTTTGAATTTGGTTGATCAAAGATTTGTGGAACCCATCGAGATAATAAAAGGTGTAGAGACAAACATAATGGGAATAGAAACCATAATCAACTTTGAGGTTATTGACTTGGTCTAAGGAACTATAATATACACAGGGTTAGTGGAAAGACCACAGGGATAAAAATGAAACCAACAATATCCCTAGATTAAGATAAAATAAAGTTAAAGGTAAATGGTAGAATAACAATTATACCTCTAGACCCCAAGGAAGGCAAGCCTTGATCATAACCTTTGGAAAATGAAGTCAACATAAGAAATATATATCAAATGATGCAAGGAAGATAAGAGTATTGATCCAAATTCCAAAGGATAAACTACAGTTAGAATCACCCTTGTTTGTGGGACAAAATTAAGATATTGAACTATACGACTAGAATATGGAAAATTGTATGTTAAGAGCACGTGATTGTTGGACTATTGAATTTATACCAAGAGATAGCCTCAATATTTTCTTCTTAATAAGAGACACCCATTTTTTTTATGAAATAAAAATTAAGTAGTATCCCAGCTTAATGCCCAAAAATTTCGAGTCAACTAAATTCCTCCCCACTAAGGTTCAAAGAATGTGAATTCCCTACTATACATGTCGATGGGGTACAAAAAACTGTTAGAGGACAATGTTGACTACACAATTCGGTGCAATTCTATGATATGACATGATGCTTATTGGTGGAGTACTCGTTCCCATCAACTACAAACTTGGACAATAGATATGACATATTTTATTGAAATATTTGGAGGGAAGAAATTAACAACTACAATACAAATAATGAAATTTCAGCCTATATTCGACCCAATAAGACATATTTTGGACTATGAAAAGGAATGGAAAAGGATAGAGTATCATAATGAAAGGATCTATCCATATGTGTTTCACAATGCCTTGGAATACTTACCATATAAACGGTACCAAATTGAAGAAGCCATAAAAGACACATGGAATTGGCAAACCCAAAGAATTTTTTTTTTTAAATATTTATCCTTTGTGCCAGCATAGATAGAATTAGAAAAGGTAGTCCAAGAGATATGAGAATTTATAGAAAATTCAACAAACAAGAACATAGAAGAAAAGGGAAAGTCGAAGGTCAACATCTACTTGAAAAAAAAATGTGAAAATTGACAGCAGAAAGTCTAAACAACACTAAGAATTGAAATGGGAAATGAAAATTTTCCTATGAATCATTTTAGATGGAGAAAATATCACCCATAGGTGAAAAAAGAAGTCAAGTCTGTACTAAAAATGACCAAGCAATGTGACCCAGAAAAAAGAAGAGGGAGAAAAAAATCAAATAGCCACTTGCATACAAAGAGGTAAGTGAGAGAGAAATAAATCCAAATGAGTCAAAGGCATTAGAGTGGATGGATGTATAAATAACAATCAAATAAGTCAAAATTTCGAATGATGGTCGATTGAAAATGGAAAAAATTGGAGATTACTGGTTGGAAAGATAGGCAAAAAAGGTAGTCAACTTATTAAAACAATATCAGGATGTATTTACTAGGGACTTCGAAAAATTCAAGTGGCTATTCAAAGAAATGGGTCAAATGAAAATTGACTTAAGCCCTAACACTAAACCTGTTAAGAAGATACCCTACAAATTCACACACAGATATAAATAAATTGTAAAAAAGTAGATTTAAAACATGTTGGAAGCATATATCATTTACCCAATAAACAAGTCGAAATGGGCCAGTCCCATGGTTGTGCATCCCGAGAAGCACGACCCCAAAAAGTTGAGGATATGTTTCAAATTTAGGGTACTGAATAAAGTAACACTCACAAATCCATTTCTAACCTCATTTGTAGATGGAATAATCAATGAGGTAGAAATCCATGAATGCTTCTCATTCATAGATGGATTTTTGGGATACAATCAAGTGTCAATTGCAAAAGAAGATCAAGAAAATACCATGTGTGTGATAGATTTTGGATCACCTCCCATGAACCTCAAACAAATATGATTTTTTTTGGGACATATTGGATATTATAGGAAATTTACTAGATGTTATAGGAAATTTATTAGACAATATTTAGACATCAAATTCCCTATGGATGAACTATTGAAGAGAAATGTAGAATTTATCTGGAGTGAAAATTGCGATGAGTACTTAAAAACATTGAAGAAAAATTTAGTCGAAGCCCCAATCCTTATATTTCTCAACTAGAGAAAGAAGTTTCACATGCATGTCAATGCATCCGATGTAGAAGTGAGGGATATATTAACATAGCCTAGGGAAGACAGAATCACCACCATAACTCATATGCCATTTGGAATCTTAACAAGTCTAAAAGGAACTATTCGACTACATAGAGATAAGGGTTTGGAATGATATTTTCCTTGTATAAATGTAAGCACTATTTATTGGCTGACCCTTTTTTATATATACAAAAACCACTGAGCACTAAAGTATTTGGTTAATAAATCAATTCATTAAGGTTGGATCTATGAATGGCTCTTATTATTCCAAGAACTTGAGTTTAAAGTAATATTCATACTAGGGAAAGCTAATGTAATACTTGATCATATGTCATGAGTCAAAAGTGGAAAATAATATATAGGGATGGATGATGATGTTTCTAATTTCCATATATTCAAATTCGAATATACTCCCAAATAATTGATTTTGTTTTCAGTTTTTACAAGAAGGGAATGTTCCTCGAGAAGTACTAGAGAAGAAAAAGAAAAAGATAGTCATGAATGTTGCACCATGCACTCTGATTAATGGATGTTTATACAATATTGGGCATGGTGATGTGCTTAGGATGTGTATTTTGGAGCATGAAATGGAAATTGTAATTGATGAATCACACTCTTGTCCTATAGGTGGCCACTACCATGTAGATACTACAACTAGAAATTTCGCAAGCAAGAATTTGGTGGCCCACGTTGAACAAATATTTTGGAGCAAAAATCAATAAATGTGATAAGTGTCAAATGATAGGTCAACCAATAAGAAAATATGAGATTCTTTTGTATTCAATCAACCCAAGTATTTCCTTTGAGATTTGGTCCATTGATCTTGTGGGACCATTCCCTAAGTATATTATCACAATAATTGAATATATTTTTTTTCACTAGGAAATAGGCGGGAAAATAACCAATACTTCTCCACGTTCGTGGATGGTCAGGGTGATAAACCTCAACCCCGAGGACACAAGGATTGAACTTGTTACCTCCCTGTACCGACAATGTGCGCACATCTCACCAGTTGTGCTATCCCATGGGGCACAATTGAATATCTATAAAATGGGCATGAGTAGAACCAAATGATAGTTGTACCAAAGAAGTAGTAGCAAAGTTTTTCTACAAAAATATCATAACCAAATTTTTTTGTCCACTTACATTAATAAGTGATAAGGGGACACATTTCATGAACAATACTATAGACATACTCATGAGAATTTTTTATCAACCATAAGAAGAGTTCCCATTATCACCCCCAAGCCAATGGAGAAATTGATTCATTTAACAAAACATTATATAAGGGACCCACTAATATTTGTAATGTTGACAAAGATGAATGGAATGACAAGGTACCTACTGTCAAATGATTTATATGTCTAAATCATGTTACATTTAATTTTCAATAAGGATTTCGTAAACTTGTGAAATGCTAACACTGTATGTGTAGAATTAGATAATTTATAACATCTATCAACTTTGAAAGTACTAAACACACTTGCACAAGGAAAACACACTTTCATGAAATTAAAAGCTAATTCGACCACTCTTGGTGATGATCATGTACTTCGGCATTGATCTTACTATTGGGATCTTGCTATCACTAAATTATCTCTTTACTAGTCTCGGGCTTTCCAACTTTCTAGAGATCATCATTCCACTGTTGGTGAATTATGAAACACATCACACTTGCATCAATTTAAGTACTAAATATGAAAGGAACCACACTTGCATAAAGGAAACACACCACACCTTGCAAGAAAATAAATCATACTTGTAAAAATACATAAACATAATTAAAATACATCTTACATTAAGAAACCCTCTATTCTCCTGTCGTCGACTCTTTCTTTCATAGAATAGAGTGCTACTAATAATCTAAAACATAAATAAACTAATCTAATTTTAAACTACTTGAATTATAAAACTACAATTTATAATAAAACAAGAATCGTATAACTACAATATATATGGACACAATATCTCCTGAATTGTAATTTATTCCATCATAGTCTAGACATATCCAAGAGTCCTCCTCTTAGTATGGAGAAGGAAATCTTCTTTATACAAAAAACTTGATTTGAAACTAAGATAAACAATAATTAATTCATATCCACAAATCTCTCATGTTGTTACAACAGATTGTCAATAATTAGAAAGTCAACAATATCTCCAAAATCCTTAATATATTTGATAACAAATCTTATCCAAGACTCCATGATTCTTCTCTATCCAAGATGCTTGAGTGATCTTCCAAAATCCTCATCAAATCCTCAATGGGTGAAGAGGAAATTTGAATTTGGAGCTATGTGATAAAAATTTACATTGTCGGAAGCTTTAAATGTACCTGTAATTATTACCAAACTAACCCAACTTTCAAAGATAAGTGAAAACATATTATGTGTCTATCATTTAATCACAAATTCACTTAAAATACTAAAATATATGCATTGGAAAATATCTTAAACCTAATCCCACACAAATCATTAAAATGGACTTAATACAAGGTTACAGGAAGCAAAAAAGGATCAAAAATCAAGGGAAAGGTTGTGAAAAGATGATAAAAGGGATGGTAATTTGGTGACTCAACATCGCAACCCAACTGAACATGTTTCATGTCCTCATGCAACCTGACAAACGAGTCTTCTGAACTGTGTGATTAGATATTCTACTGAAATATTGGGCAGTAGTGCTAGAAGTAGCAACTAAGTTTCTTGTGGTTGGTTCTTGCGTGACAACCACAAGTCTTGTGAGTGTTGGTTATTATGTGACATCACTTACCTCTTGTATTTGTTCTCCTTCCCGCTGCAACAAAAGAGCTCACCCCTAAACCAATAGTATGTTCATATTAGCCAAATTTCAATGCTATGGATCCTTATGATTTAAAGGTGTTGTTCCCTACTTATAATCTTAAATATTTCAAGACATATCAATATATGAAGTCAAACTTTTGAAATCACCCTCGAACTGCTTGTTACAAAAATATGGTAACTCTGAGTTTGACCATGAGCTAGTGCCTTCCTCATTTAGTTTAGAATTATTTCAATAGATACTAAACCATCTCATAGAGACTACACATAAAACCCATGTGATGGATTTTGGTTTGATATTGCACTAATATGAAAA
Source organism: Picea engelmannii (assembly GCA_009831015.1). Classification (NCBI taxonomy): domain Eukaryota; kingdom Viridiplantae; phylum Streptophyta; class Pinopsida; order Pinales; family Pinaceae; genus Picea; species Picea engelmannii. Next base: position 76,904 of record ML825033.1, on the reverse strand, counting down.
TCAATAAATGGTTACCAGATCTATCCTATAACAAACTTTTTGTGGCATACATTTCATTGATTTTCTCAAAATTTACCAATTGGGTTCTTGGGAAATTTTGTGGGGGTGTTGGTAATAATTGTATGATTCTTCACACCAAAAATCGTGGCCATCAAATGCACACATATCGAAAAATAAGAAAAATTGTTTTAGGTGACGGTGGTCAATTTCTCCAAAAAATATGAACTAGATTTTCTTAATATTTTGCGATTTTGTTTCTCTCAATGTAGTGCTTCTATCCTCCAAATTTTGAGGCCATCCAATGCACAATTTACAAGATATAAGAAAATCAATTATGCACTCGATTAAAAACAAAGTTTGGGAAATTGCTAGTTTTCAAACAAATTGTTGTACTTTATTTGTTGTTGTAGATGAGGCATGCAATCATCTGTTGTTTTTATATGTGCTTGAGGATCACTGTTGTAACTACTAGAAGTTTGTTGATTATATTTCTGCAAAACAAACTTAACCCACCTTACAAATATGTGTCAATAAAAATGTGATAATGTTGTTTATGTAGTGACAAGAGGGATGTCATGGACTATTCTCAGTTTCGATGCTAAAGTTTATGTAATATTGTTGTCTTCAAACATTCCTACCAACTTTGAAGAGACCTGATAACCACATTATGTCTTCAGTTTCACAATTAGTCTCTTCTCAATATCATTTTTTCAAGTACTACTTTCACATCCTCTTCGTTGACTCCTTTAAGACCCTTCCAAAGTTTATCATCAGTAAACAAAGAAATATACTCTAGGGATCTTATATTCAAATAAATAAAGAAGTCAAAGCATTTTGAAATGCTTTATTATTGCTAATTGATATGCTAATAAGTTTTTCATACATGTCCTACTTATCAAGAAGGTGTGGCACCAACCCATATATTTGATTGTATGGCAAAAAGAAAATCTAAGACAAGGATGTCATGCATTATTGGGGACAATAGTTGAGCATTACATGAGACCTATATATAATGGCATGGTGACCAACCCTTATTCATTGTTCAATTTTTCACAAATTGTTTCCCAATCTACCACTGCATTACTCGTTTGTTGGGTTTATTTTACGAGACTCAAGATTGGAAATTGGTGCATTCTTAACAAATATTAGTATAACAGTCCCGCGGGTTCTATTTTATGCTTAGAAAATAACCAATATTTAAACAAACAATGATCTTTGTACATCTGAAGCAATAGAATTTCAACAATAGGATTTGTTAATGGCAGTATGATTGCAATTAAAGGAAGTGTCACAACAAGAGTTACTTATAGCAACACCATGAATGAAAGATGCAAAATAAAGGTCTGTAAATGTTCAATTTAACAAAACCCCCTTCATGTTCAACCAAAATCAAGATCTGGACCATTGATACAAATCTAGTGTAAAACCGAAAACAAAGTGTTGACCTGCCTAAGTGGCCTTAGAAAAATGCATGCCAATGATTGTAGATGTTTCCTTTGAGGAAATTGAGACATGCTGACTAAATTTTATCAAATTGTTGACAAAATCCATGACTCAGAATTTTCCAGCTATTCTTCATTTACCTGTACAAAATACGTCAAGTTGGTCATTTTTGTCGTTCTGTTTTTATAAGCCCGTGCACAAAAATGTATGCCTCAGGCTCATTTTAAAGACAAATTGAATGCTTCAAGTTGTGCATGGTGTATTTCATCATTTCTCATCTTTCCACAATTACATGTTTTCATTTTGATGAATAAAGGCACTGCTATGCAAAAATACTTAAAGTCTACCTTTCTTATACACACTGGTTAAACGTATAAAAATTCCTTAAAAAACATGTCCACACATCCCTCCTTGTGCATTTTTTGATAATTTTGAACATGGATTTACCTAAATGTTTATATTGTGCACAAAACCCATGTCTTGATTTTTCTTTATTTGACCTTGGTTGCATGCAAATGTCATGCAAAAAGTGTCCTTAAAGCAGATTTGACAATTTCGAAATTGCTAAGTTTGACTTTCTCCCCTAGAGCAACCAATTTGAGTTTGTTGTGGTTTTATAAAAACTAAATCATTTATTGATCATCTAGAACAACCTCAAAGTGGAAAATTTTGATTTGAGGAAACACAAGTATGTTGACCAATGAATGGCTACCGGATCTGTACTATGGTTACGTGATCAATACTTTTGTTACCAGATTTGCACTATGGTCAGTTTTTTATGACATCGATGTTTGAACTATTTGACATTTTTTTAAGTACCCCCATAGTATCTAAATCATCCCCCAACCGTCGTATTTTCATTTGGATTTGTGCTCATATGCAAACCAATGAGGGTTACATGAACAACAATAGTCATATGTGGGGAAAATGTCTATCACCATTGTATGAAATTAAGTGATATGGGATCAAAAAGGCAGTATGAGAGTATGAGATCAAAATGTATGAATGTATCCCCCCTCAACTAAAGGGTGTTTCCATCCCTCAAAAAAATTGAAAATTAGGAAAGGGACTATGAGAGAAACAAAGAAAGCATAAGGGGCATAAAGAATTTTCCAATTACACTTTTTCTAGAATCAAGGAATTAATTATTAAAGATTAAAAAAGAAACATACCTTCATCTACTTGAGGTCCCTGGGATATGCAACAAGTATATGACATCCTGAGGAGAAGGAGAGTTGAGATGGTCCATAATGGTGATTTAAATTGAACTAAATAAAAAAGAGCAATGTAGAATCTCAATCATGTGGTACTTGTAGCTTGAGATCTAGGAACTTGGAACTTGGAACACAATGGTCAATAGACTAAGATCGGGAATAATCTTCTAATGGAGTAGCAAGCTTGATATTTTTTTTATTTAAGGAGAAATGAAACTCAAATGATTTTAATTTCTCTTTCATTATTTGCAAATCTTATCCACTAGCACAATGGTTTTCAAACAAGATGTATCCAGTTGTGCCCAAAGGGCTTTCAAAATAACAAATTATTATTCCTGAGGAATTCCCACCAACAAGATAGTTTTCAAGCACTCCACGGTTTGATGGCACCTGAAACAGGTTTTCACCATCAAATTTTTATTTGTGGAAAATGATAAAACAATGAGGCAACTCAACATTGTAAGTGAGTTGAGTGACATAATGGCATGGGTTAAGGGTGGGTAGAGAAAGAAAGTATGAAAATTTTGTGAAGGGAAGCAGACTGGAGTTATGATGGAATAATAATGGTCAAAACAAAATATTTAGCTTGAAGGTTGACCACATAGGAAAGTGAAACTTCATGAACTTCAACATTTTATTGAGCTGGAACGAGGGAAAATGAATGGTATACCATGGTAGAATAGGATGAATATTGGATCTCGAAATACAATCCACTAATAACGATGGTATGATGGATGGAAATTGACTTCTATTCGATACGGATCTTCATTTCATATCAGTCTTTGATCTCGATCCATCTGGAAAATTTTAGTACTGTTGGTGTTGTTGGTCAACAAATGGATTTTTATTATACTGAGATCCAAGGATCTTGAGCCTATATATGATTTCAACATCTCATTATGTTGCATTTCATTTTATGTGAATTCCTAGATGACATTCCCTTCTAAAAAAAATTGGTCTTCAAAAACACTCATCCATGGAATGACCTTTTGGATCATCTCGAGACCTGCAAAAAGACTAGCACTTACCTGCAATAAAATGTGAGATCATGGAATAATAGAGGTGCATAGTCTCTCTTCATTCAATCCATACGTAAAAAAATTACAAGTAGTGCTTATAAAATAATTCCAAGGAATAAGTTGGCCAGCTACAGTACACAACAATGTTTTGTTGATGAATTCTTCATTCAACATATAATTTGAGTGATTAAAAATCCATATTGAATTGTATTCTTATGAATACCTCTAGTAGAAACATGTTTTCAATGTAAGTTTAAATGATGTGTCAAACATGCTCAGGAACAACCAACTTGATGGAGTTGTTTTTGAATTTCTGCCTATACCAACAACCACTAGATTGAGCATAACATTTTTCGTTAAAGTTTGTATCTATGTGATTTTAATTGGAGATTGAATTAGGTTCATCTTAATATCTCCAATATAAACAAGTTTTTAACATGCCATGATTTGATGTCTCAAAACTGTTGATGAACAGACCTAGGAGGCAAAGTTTAACTATGTTGGTTTTAAGACATGCAGTTACTAAATGTGGCATAACGTTTTCACCTGACCTCAAAATGGAATGATTCAAGTTGCGCCTTAAATTATACTTGAACGGATATCTCCCTCAAAAAATGTTTCTAAATAAGATGATTTGAAATATGAAATATGCTCATGAACAATCAAGATGCAGATTTATGACAATGCATATTTTATGACCAACAATTACTAATTTGGTCGTAATTTTCACATATGAAATCAGAATGAGGTGATTCAAGTTGGATTGGAAACTATATTCCAAGGGATATCTCCCTTAGAAACATTTTTTCAATGTGTTTTCATTTGACCCCTCAAATCATGATTGTACTAACTCTGTTTTTAAGAGATTTTTGAGGTCAAATTGCTACAAAAATAAAAAATCATGTGATTTCTCCTAAACGGAGATGTTGGATGTATGAATTTATTGGTGGGTTTATTTATAAGGATATAATGAGTCTATCCCCAAAAATATCTAATACCCATAACATATATCTTAAATATGGTCCTTAGAGAACTTATGGTGGCTAAATTAATTTGTAGCAATTTACATCATTACTTCATTATTGAAATTCAAACTTTTATTTTATACAGATTACCATGAATGGTTTGATTGTCCTTTAGTGAATGTTTTTTCTTCCCTTTTTACCCCTGAACCATTCCTGTTTTCCCTTTTTCAGATGCATTCACGCTCATGTATATCTTCCTACCAATGGGTTAGTGGATGGAGTTGTTCTTACTACACCATGAGTGGAAACGATTGAAATAATCCACCAAGGAATGTATCTAAGTTTATTCATGCAATACTAACATAATTTAGATCCAATGGAATAGAGTACCCACTAAATTGCATGTGTGGGTTCTTACATATCATCTTATTGTCTCTGATCCACTATATCTAGAATGTTAGCACCAAAACAAATCATTTACAAGAAAAAGAAAAAGAAAAAAACAAACTATCGATGCTCTAATATTTCTAGCATTTCCCCAACAATAGTGACAAAAATGTCAGATGATTTATATATTTAAATCATGTTACATTTAATTATCGATTTGGAGTTCATAAAATTTCAAAATACTAACATTGTATGTGTATAATTAGATCATTTATAACATCTATCTACTTTGAAAGCGCTAGACACGCTTGCATAAGGAAAACACACTTGCATGAAATTAAAATCTAATTCGACCACTCTTGGTAATGATCATAGAGTTGGGCATTGGTTTTACTATTGGGATCTTGCTATCACCAAGTTATCTCTTTGCTAGTCTCAAACTTTCCAACTTTCGAGAGATCATCATTCCATTGTTGATGAAATAGGAAACACACAACACTTGCATCAATGTAAAGACTAACTATGAAAGGAAACACACTTTCATAAAGGAAACACACCACACCTTGAAAGAAAATAAATCATACTTGTAAAAATAAATAAACAAAATTAAAAGACATCATGCATTAAGAAACACTCTATTCTCTTGTCGTGGGCCCTTGCTTCTATAGAATAAAGTGCTATTATTAATATACAACATAAATAAACCAATATAATTTAAAATTACATGAATTATAAAACTACAATTTATAATACAACAAGAATCATACAACTACAATCTATATAGAAACAATATATCCTGAAATGTAGTTTATTCCATCATAGTCTGGATGTATGCTCCAAGAGTCCTCTTGGAATGGAGAAGGAACCCTTATTTATACATAAACTTGATTTGAAACTAAGATAAGCAATAATTAATTCAGATCCACAAAATTTCCATGTGGTTACAATAGATTGTTGATAATTAGAAAGTCAGCAATATCTCGAAAATCCTTAAGATATTTGATAACAAATCTTATCCAAGACTCTATGATTCTTATCTATCCAAGATGCTTGAGTGATATTCCCAAATCCTCATCAAATCTTCAATGGGTCAAGAGGAAATTCAAATTTGGAGCTAGGTGATAAAAATTTACATTGTTGCAATCTCTAAATGTACATGTTATCATCACCAAACTAACCCAAGTTTCAAAGATAAGTGAAAACATGTTATTTTTATATAATTTAATCATAAATTAACTTAAAACACTAAAATATATGCATTAGAAAATATCTTGAACCTAATCCCACATAAATCATTAAAATGGACTTAATACAAGGTTACGAGAAGCAGAAAAGGATTAAAAGTCAAGGCAAAGGTTGTAAAAATATGATAAAATGGATGGTAATTTGGTGACTCAATACCTACGATTATTTGGGCCTACAAAACTACCTATAATATATTGAATGAATAAACTCCTTTAAATTAGTTTATGGTTAAGAGGTATTCATGCTACTACATTTTAGAGAAGATGCTAATAAGGTGGCCAAAGTGTTGAAATTTAACTCATCCCAAGCTAGAGAGGATCAAATATATCAACTCAAAAAACTATAAGAAGAGAGAATGATATCACTCCTTCATTAGGAAGTTCAAAAACAAAAACAAAAAGGTTGGCATGATAGAAATTTGAGGAAGAAAGAAATTGGAATTGGAGACATTGCATTCATGTATGATGGTATAATTAAGGGAAATCCAAGGAAACTAGAAACAATTTGGAGAGAGAGAGAGAGAGAGAAAGGGAGAGAGAGTCATGCTACTACATTTTAGAGAATATGTTAATAAGCTGGCCAAAGTGTTGAAATTTGACTCATCCCAAGCTAGAGAGGATCGACTATATCAACTCAACAAACTATAAGAAGAGAGAATGATATCACTCCATCATTAGGAAGTTGAAAAACAACAACTAAAATGTTGGCATGACAGAAATTTGAGGAAGAAAGAAATTGGAATTAGAGACATTATACTCATGTATGATGGTATAATTAAGGGTAAACCAAAGAAACTAGAAGCAACTTGGCGTGAGATAGAGAGAGAGTATTCAATAGTGCTAGGTTGAAGAGGTGCCATCCCTACTATTGAAAAAACATCCCTACTACTCAAAAAAGACACACACACACACCCAGAGAGAGAGAGTATTCAATAGTGCTAGGTTGAAGAGGTGTCATCCCTACTACTGAAAAAACATCCCTATTACTCAAAAAAGACACACACACACACACACACACACACACACACACACACACAGAGTTTTCAATAGTGTCGGGTTGAAGAGGCGCCATCCCTACTACTCAAAAAAGACACACCCACACACACACATAATAAAGTAGTCAATAGTGACAAGTTGAAGAGGTGACATCCATACTACTAAAAAATGGCACACATACAAACAAACACACACACATAGAGAGAGAGAGAGAGAGAGATATTTGGGTAAGGGGTTGAACCTATAACGAAACAGACAGACAATTCTGCAGATAATCAAAGAGGGAATAAAAAAATTCAAAGACAAAGGTGGTGTTTAAATACACTATTACAACACTTAAGAAAAATGCGCTATGATCAAAACATCACAATGAATATTTGACCTTGATATCTCCGTATGATATCATTTCAATCAATTGATGATAATGACCCATGGGTCCGCTATTTATAGCCTCAACATCTAACCATCTTCCATAGAATCGGGAATATCTTGTCCACATGTAACTGTTGGTTGTTAGAGCTGGTTCCACCAAATTCATGCTATTAAGTCAGCTTGATAAGGATTCTTGACTTGACCGTCCATGTATAGAACTCGTACTCAATTAATGGGTTGGTTGATCCACCACCCAACTATATTCAACTATTGGTTGACTGTCCAACTGATAGGCATGTCGACTACTCGACTGACTGATGTAGAGATTTGGTCGATTGTCCAATCGACTATATCCATATATAGGTCGGTTTCCCGATCGATTGAATCTAGGAGAAGTGTGTTGAAACATTAATGCTTGATGTTCAAACACCCCCCCATCAACACATGTCTCTAGAGATTTAGGAGATGAAATTACATCATCATTACACACTCACATAATTGCAGCTTCTTTAATCCCAAGTATCATATGGAGCTTGATAAATCTAGCTTCAACTAAGGGTTTGGTGAAGATATCAAGAACTTAATCATCTATTCTGCAATATTCAAGAGAGAGAACATTCTCATGAACTAATTGTCTCAAATAGTGAGCATGGAGGTCAACATGCTTCATATTACTATGGGAAACATTATTATCATCAACATGTATAGCACTTTGATTATCACAGTAGATTGTATTCAAGGTCTAAACAGGAAGTCCAAGTTCTCCCAAAATTTGGTGGATCTAGATTGCTCCAGTACTTGCTTGAACACTGCCACAATATTCTACTTCCGTAGTTGACAAAGATACTACCTTCTATTTCTTGTATAACCACACCAATGGTCTAGTGATAAAATGAAACACATAGCCATAAATGGAATTTTGATCATCATTGTCACCAACCCAATAGAAATCGATGAAGCCGACTGGAGAATATGAACTTCAAAAATACTTGATACCAAAATGAGTGGCTCCCTTGAGATAATGGAAAATTCGTTTGACTGATTTCCAGTGGATTTCTCTAGGGTCCTACATAAACCGAGAAACTACACTAACACCAAAGGAAAATTTATTTCAACTATGAGTAAGATAAATAAGACTGTTGACTAGTTTTCGATAAAGTGTAGCATTGACTTCAGGTGTTTGACAGGTTTTGGTAAGATTTACTCCAGATTGAGAAGGACTAGCACATGGTTTACAATCAACCATCTTAAAACATATCAACAAATCCATCACATATTTAGACTAAGAGATGAAAAATCCATCACTTAGTGGTAATAATTAAAGACCCAAAAAATGATGTAGAATACCAAGATTTGTCATGTCAAAGGAGTCAGTAAGTTTTTTTTTCAATATACATATGAGATCATTATTATTACTAGTAATAAGTAGGTCATATACATATACAACAACAATCAAAGTGTCTCCATTGGTATGTAGTACATATAAGCTGTGATCATATTCACAATGTTTGAAACCAAGTCGAAGAAAGAAAATGTCGATCTTAGCATACCAAGCTCGATGAGCCTGCTTCAAACTGTAGAGTGTCTTCTTGAGTCAACAAACTAGGTTATAATCTATCACAAACAAGGTGGTTGTTCCATGAAAATTTATTCAGATAGGTCTCCATGAAGAAAGGCACTATGCACATCCATTTGATGCATTTTCCATCCAAAACGAGCAACAAGGGAAAGAATGGGGTGAACAGAGTTCATCTTTGCGACAAGAGAAAATATCTCAATGTATTCAATACCTTCTTATGGACAAAGTTCCTTCACAACAAGGAATGATTTATGTCACTCAAAAGCACATTCAGAGGTAAATTTGGTCTTGTAGACCCATTAATACTCCACAATTTTATTTCCTTGTAGTTGGGGAACTAAGTCCCAAGTGTGATTCTTCGACAAAGAATCAATTTATGTCTCCGTAGTATATTCCCATTCATGTAATCCTTGAGCATATGAGTAGGCAAAAGGGTCATAAGTTTCAAGTACATATTTCGTCAAGGAAACACTGACATGTTTCTTTTGACTTAAAGTTTGTTTTTCAAAGGAAACATTAATGACATGAGCTCCAACAGCCTCAATTGTCTTGGCATCCAATCTAGGTAGACAAGAAATAGGTGAATTAGTGTTCACTACAGTAGGTCGATCAAAATTTGGAGGGTTTTTAGTCGACGAACCAGTAGAAACATAGGGCGACGAACTAGTCAAGTCAGAGGTCGATAGTCTAGTTGAAAAAGGGACAAAGTTCAACTACCCAGTTGAAGGAATGAAAGGCGGAGTAGGATAACCATGGTTAGAGACAACATCAAAGGTATCATCCTGCAACAATATAGAGGAGAAATGAAAGAACTTGATTCCAGAATACTTCTCATCAAACCATACATTGCATTTGATAATGATTTTTCGTTTGACATTATCGAATAGTCGATAGGATTTTGAATCTTCAGAGTATCCCATCATGATGCAAGAATGTCTCTTTGCATCCAAATTCTTTCTATAACCATTGGAAATACGAGCCTAGGAAACACATCCAAACACATGGAGGTGGCTGACTAAAGGCTTCTTTCCACACCATTGTTCGATTGGAGTCATGGAAGGAATAACTTGAGTCGAGATATAATTGAGCAGATAGTTTGCAGAATACACTGCTTCATCCAAAAAGCAAGGAAGCAAACCTTTAGCCTACAAAAGATATCTATCCATTTTGACTAACATCCAATTCTTGCATTCTGTGATGTCATTTTGTTAAGGTGTGTGAGGAACCAACCGCTTCCATTCAATACCAGATCGAACTAGGTATTATTTATAAGTTTTATTTACATACTCTCCATCGTTGCCTTATCTCAGGAACATGATGTGTTGGCCACATTGCTTTTCAATAAAAGCTCTAAATTTCTTGAACTTTTCAAAGACAATGTTCTTATTCTTTAGAAAATAAACCCATGTGAAATTAGAGAAATCATCAATAAAGGTCAAAATATACCTTGCACCTACCAGTGAAGGTAGATTGATACAACAAACATCAATGTGAACCATATCTAGTAGGTTTTATGCTTGCTACATTTTTCCAGAGTCAAAAGGTGTCTAGCGATGCTTCCCAAGCACAAAACCCTTGTATACTTCTTCAAGAAGAAACAATTTAGGTAGACCAACAACCATGTTCTGAGTTTCCATCGACTGCATACTTCAAAAATTTAGGTTTCTGAGTCATTCATGCCAAGTTCTACTTTTCTCATCAATGTGAGAAACAAGAGAAGTTGGTTCATTGTCAGGTCGAGTTGTGTCACATAATTTAAATAAATTTTTTATCGGGTCAAGAATCCCACCAACAAAAATAGACTTGCCTTTCTTAAAATCACTAACATAGAACCAATGTAGCCAAATTTACACAATATTACCTATGTTTGTTAACTAATAAATAGACAATAGATTGACACTAAGGTTTGGAACATGATAAACATCAACAATTTTCTTGTGTCGATAGGTAACATCACCCTAACGAGCAACATCTAGAGAAAAATCATTAGCAACGTATATTTTTCTCTCCTTAGCTTCATCCAACCACATGAAGAAGGAGGCATCCTTATCCATGTGATTAGTGCACCCAGAGTCGACTACCCATTCATTCTACACAGAATGAGACAATAAGGCTTGATAAGTCCCAACTTGGAAGGTGAAATTATCAGTGGGTCAATATTCAAAGGACACATTTCCTTCAAGGTGTTTAACCTTCTCATCTAAATCGTCTCTCTTCTTATAGCATAGTTTCTCCACATGTCCAGTATTTCCACATTACTGCCATGTCTTCTTCATTCGACTTCGCTAGGGTGTTGTTGACCAAAATTTGGTCATATATAGTTTCCCACTCTTGGATTCATAAAATCCTTGATATCAAAAGAAGACATTTTTTGAAATTTTATAAGTTCACTCTACAGCCCTCAGTCTCAGCTTCGTCATGCACTTTTCGGATTAGAAATATGTTTCCATATGCCTAAGTTATTCAATATCTGGTCTAAAGGTCTGAAGGAGAGATTATACATCATGAGTGAGCCTAATGGTTAAGAACATGTGTTTTCTCTTAAGAGGTCACAAGTACAAATCTAGAGGGGGGTAGGGTATGTATACCTCTGTAGACTTTACCAGTCAAATCGCTTGACAGAGGGGGGTCCCTTGTCTCACAAATAAGGGGGTCTCATACACCAATTTGGTGTGGCTTGGTCATAAACTTAAAAATCTATCTATATATCTATATATATATATATATATATATATATATATATATGAAGAATTTTTCTAAGTATCATGTTCTCCTCTCCATTTTTGAATTATGAAGTACTCTCATCACTTATTTCCATCACCTTCCATCTCCACACTTAACCATTTTTCTTTTTTCACCACTCTTCTCCATATGCTCCACTAGTCTCTACACTTAGATGTTTTGGGGACTCTTCCTTCATCTCCTCATTGGGTTCATGGGTTGGCGGACTCATACATTCCCTTATCTTCTCACACTCCCTCACTTTCCAACCCACTATCTACATATTACACTCTCTACCTCTGACACCTACATTTATACCCTTACCTCCCTTCTCTTTCAAAACTTTAACACTTATTCATATTTCAGTGATTCGTGGGCCTTCATCTCCACCCATTTTCTCATGTCATAAGTCCACTACTAAACTTAGCTATTTTTCAATTGTGCGGGTTTGCGGGTTTGAGCCTTCATTCTCCATTTTCCATGACCTTCACTTTGCACCCCAATTTACGTGATCTACATTTTGACCATCAGCCTTTTCATGGGTGATGAGGTCCAAAGTATTTCATTCCTCTTGCATGCAAATCCGAACGACCGTTCCTCTACACTTAGTATATTTTTTTTCATCTATACAACTACGGGTTGGCAGGTTCCCGAGTCGGCGGGTCCATGAAAAATTTTATAGCATAATTCTCTCTTGTCCATCCTCGCATCCTACAAACTACCCCCTTGACTTTTGACACCACAATTTTCCCTCATTCCCTCTTGTCTGATCTCCCATACTTAGCCAAATTCTCAAAGCTATTCCAAGGCATGAAAACCAGCGAATGAGAATATGACACATGGAAATGAATGAGGTCATGACACATGGAAAATCAACATTGGAGACATGTGGCAACATACAATTTGAGACACATGGAGTGATATTATTGGATGACTCATCTAGTGACTATATGTGAGGTGGACGGCGACGATATTCCAAAAACATTATTATTTTATTCGACAATTTTCCAAGGGTCGAATCCTCCAAGCTCAATAATTTCTTCTCTTCTCGTGTTTCTTTCTAAGTGTATCAAACACTTAGTATTATATATCATGAATAATATAATATTCCAATTCATTTGGGATAAACTTTTAAACAAAAAAGTCGAATTTTATGAAAGGAAGAACAAAATTCATCCAAGGGCCCACATTTGCCCATCAATTTTGATCGATGGTGGTTGAGTGTTGATCTTGTAGAGGCCATAACGTGAGCTCCAGGTGTCGGAATCATGAAAAATTTATACCTTTGGAAATTTATTTTGATTTAAAATATGGTGGTACATGTTTCAATTTCTTAAAGTTGATACATTTTTCTCACAAATTAAAAATCAGTCAACTGCATTTTTAATGGGCCTGCGTGACAACCCAACTCTATGACCTCATATTTTGAAATCCGGGCGACGAATTTGAGAAAAAGTTATATAATTGGAAAGATAAGATGATGAAGATAACATAAGAAGTGATTTCCATGGCTCAAAATTTGATTATCATTCCCATAAAATTAAAATACAGTCATCCTATTTTAAATGGGAAATTAATTAAATTGTGAAAATAAAAGTTTAATTAAAAATTTTATTAAAAAAGGAGACAGACCCATTTTCAATATACTTATATTAATGATGTGATTTAATTAATGATAAATTAATTAAAGGGAATGTTCCAAGAAGAAAATTGTACGAGAATTTCAAGAGAGGAAAAAAAACTTAACCACTCAAGTAGTTAGAAAATCTCTTCTTAAAAAGAGAAGAGAGGCTTCATCAAGGTTCGAATAATCAATATTGTGAGAGGGGAAGGGAAGAATATCATAGGAAGAATATGGTACAACCATATATACACAATAAATCTTTTGATCAAAAGAAATAAATCTCCATCTTCTCCATTCTTTCTATTCTTCTACACCACTTCTCATAGTTTTATGCTTGAATCTCAAAGTTGGGCACAAGGCTGAGTTGTTGAGTGTTTTTCTTGTATTCTTATAAAAACTTTTCTTGTATGATCATGGAGTATTTACAACCACAAACATGGCTGTCAAATTTTTGGTAATGAAGAACATTTCTCATGAATAAAATCCACAAATAATTGCTTCGGGGTTGATCTTGATTGTATCTTGTAACTTTTAGTTTTAAGTATGAGATATTTGAGGTTGACCTATCAATTTATCTTTTATTACTAATTGTAGTACTCTATTAAAATTCTTTGAGATGAAAAAACCATTCTCTCTTATTTCTCATGAAGAAGATATGGATGCGTTTATATATCATTAAGAAGATTGTGTGTGATGTTGATCACAATTTAATTATGATGTTGAAGCCCTCCTTCAATCTTTTATTATTGTAAAAAGACTTTTGTTGTACATAAAGATCATATTGCGTTATTGAAAAACCATTTTCACATAAATCCAAGCAATAAATATTTGAGGTTTGATGCCTAACACTCTCCCTAATCCAAGATATTCAAAGATATATCTTTTAGCCAAAGAGGAGAGCCATCTATCTAAAAATGAAGGGGGACTAATGTCCTCATGAGGTTGTTGTTTCGGTCCTAACAGAACCATAAATATTTTCAATATATTTGAGGAACCATAAATATCCATGGCTCAAATTTTCTAGAAGAAGATTCAAGAAAATTGTTTCTTATTTTAAGCAGGGCTCATCTTTTTTGCAATTTCAAAAAGAAACGAGAAGCACCAAATATTTGGGAGAATGAACTCCCTGAAAAATCCATTGAAAAAAATTCAATATGAATGGTTTCATTCATTTCATAATGCTTATTTATATTCTTCATCAATCCCATCAATGGCTTTGCAAGACTCAACAAAAGAGACAAATACTCAAAGAAGGAGGCAATTTCATAATACCCCTTTAAATCTACCAGAAATAGACTTTCAAATGCCCAATATTCCTATTGAAGTTTTTTCTACATCCTTTGGGGATGCTTCAGAAGATGCAGAGCAACAATTGATTAATTTTAAAGGTACATGTTATGATTTCAACCTCACTGAAGACAATGTTACGTGTAGATTATTCCTACAAACTCTACGAGAGGATGCTCTTGAATGGTATAGTTCATTAATGCCTAACTCCATTACTAGCTAGGATGTGTTAGAAGATTCATTTGCAGAAAAATTCATCCCAAAAGTGCATTCATATGTTTTTTTTGATGTTTTAAATGTTGCTTCCCACCCATCCTCCCCCATATGGAAGCAAGATAATGAAGTCACCAATTTTAAAGAAGAATATAATCAAAGAGTGGATGAGATTTTTAAGTCAAGTCATGTTACTGAAATGGAAGATGAAAATTCCATTACAAGAAGAAAATTTTAGTCTCGTATATACTCCATATGAAGACATTTCGAGCAGAAAATTTGAAAATGAAATTGAGGAGCCTCCACAAAATACACAAGAATATTTTAGCCTTGTAATAGATGATGAAACAACACAAGAGAACTTCCAGCAAGAAGAATTGATGGAAGAAATGAATATTGAGAAGAATGATGAACAATATCACCTTTATAAGAAAGAAGAATATTTTCAAGAGATTTTTGATGAATCAAGAACCTTGGAAGTGGTTGTAAATAAAGAAAAGGATGAATGCATTCTTATGTTGAAAACTTCTCAACCAAGAATTGATTTTATTGAATTATGGTTCCATAGCATTGTTGGTCAAACAAAGCAATCAAATATTCACCATACTTGGTATCATATTTCTCCAATACATATTGAAAGTGCCCCTGACTCATTTTTACAAGTCCCAATATATCTCATAATTTTGGAGTTCATTCCACAAATCAAATCAATGCTTGAATGGCTCCATTGGAAATCTTTGTACACCTAAGGTTCCCCTTTATTTTAAGTAAGTTAGGATAGGTAGATCATGTATGTATATATTTTGTTTCTTTAGTTCATTTTTGCATAATAAGGCAGTCTTTGCATTGAAGTTTGAAGATAACTCCATGAAAGAAGAAGAATTATAAGAGTTAATTTTGAATATGACTCCATATCCCAATGGAGAAGGAAGTTGGTCTTGAGATTCTGGTGTTCTCAGTAACCCATAGGGGGTCACTGTCCCACAGTTGGCGCCAATTGTTGACCAAACTTTGGTCATTTGTATTTTCCCGCTCTTGGATTCATAAAAGACTTGATATCAAAAGAAGACATTTTGTGAAATTTTATAAGTTCACTTCCCTCTGTCTCAGCTTCGTCATGCACTTTTTAGATCAGAAATTTGTTTATGTACGCCTAAGTTATTCAAGATCTAGTCTAAAGGTACGAAGGAGAGATTATGAATAATTTTTCTAAGTATCATGTTCTCCTGTCCATTTTCAAATTATGAAGTACTCTCATCACTTATTTCCCTCACCTTCCATCTCCACACTTAACCACTTTTCTCTTTTCACCACTCTTCTCCATATGCTCCACTAGTCTCTACGCTTATAAGTTTTTGGGACTCTTCCTTTTATCTCCTGATTGGGTTCGTGGGTTGGCGGACTCATAAATTCCCTTATCTTCTCACACTCCCTCACCTGCCAACTCGCCATCTATATATTACACTCTCTACCTCTGACGCCTACATTTCTCCTCTTACCTCCCTTCTCATTCCAAACTTTAACACTTAGTCATATTTCAATGATTCGTGGGTTGGAAGGTTGACATGACATCATCTCCACCCATTTTCTCATTTCATAAGTCCGCTACTACACTTAGCCATTTTTCAATTGTGTGGGTTTGGGGGATCGAGCCCTCATTCTCCATTTTTCGTGACCTTCACTTTGCACCCTGTTGACGGGAAAAATTGACTGATCGTCAACTGGAAGAGTGAATCCGGTCTGGGGTTGTCTAATTAACCCAAGCCGTTTGGATTAAATCACTCCAATGGGTTTAGCGGCTCCGTTGGTCGATCTAAGTTCTAAAGAAAGTGAAAAATAACTAAAGAAAATACAATACTTAATAAATAACAATCACTAAAATCTATATGTACATT